>JAECMU010078279.1:6636-27033 GCA_016106625.1 Dracogyra subfuscus
ATATATATATATATATATATATAATATCACATGTGCTATAAATACATTTAGATGTAAATATATATCATATCACGTGTGCTATAAAAACACAAAGATGTAAATATATATCATATCACACATGGTATAAACATTTTATGTTCTCATCATTGATATCAATGATCCAGACGACATGTTTATGGCTTGTACAAATTGTATGAAGTTTGGGGTTTTTTAATAGAATTTTCTGGTGAACAAAAACTCATACATCAGCATTGTAATAATAAATAACTGTAATGGAGTGTGTTGTAGAAAATGTATGACACTCACTGTGAAAATTTTGTCCGTTATAAGCTAGGACATTTTTTAGCAGTCATCTACCTACTGACCAATAAAATTATAAATAATGAAATATATAATCTGAACATTTTAAACAAATCTGCTAAAACTAATTATTTATCTTAATCTTGTATAGTCTTTGAAACATTTACAGGTTTTTAAAAATTCTAATATGTACATACTGCTAATATAAACTAATATGGCAAATGCAGACATGACCTTTATCCTCAACAATCAGTTCATAAAACATTTCTATAGATGCACCAATACAAACTGATAATTTGTAGAAACTAATCTCTTGTGCCATATAGTTGGGGGTGGATGTGTGGTTCTAAATGACTTACCAGTATATTATTTTGTAAAAATAATATATTTAATCACCCCCTCCACCACCTCAGTGTGAACTCTTGACAGTGCACTGTTATAATGAAATATAAAGTACATATCTAAGAAATGTGACAGAATCTTTAAAAATTATTTTAAAGAGATACTGGGTTTTTCCTTTTCTTTTTAAAGTTGGTATTATCTTGATCTGCGATATATGTAAACTTACTCTTTATGCATTTATATTAATAACTGTTTCAGTATTAGAGGTAAAGTAAGTGAACAGGGTTCAATAGTTATTCAATACTTATTAATAAGATATGGTGAAAAACTAGCTCTTTTATTACACAATATAATTTTTAGGTGTAATTACATATACATAAATAAATATACATACACTCACAGAAAGAGTTCCTGTGCACCAAATAAAATGGGTCTCAAACCAATTATAAAATTTGTAAATGGTCGAAATTTATGAGTTGTGTGAAGACACCATAATTTTATTAATTGCCTCATAATGATTACAAATGACCAAAAATAGTTTTCGAAAGTGATTTAATATTTCCTTTGTTTTTGTTAAACATATATTTTATACCTTGTGCAATACATACACAGAAACATTTACGATGAGTATATATATTTACTAAAATGTAATTTATTTTTCTAATGTTTATATTAGATTTTTTTTTTCTTCCTCGTTTCCTTTTATACAAAATATTTTGTGTGTGTATATAAAATAAAATTATATAATACAGCATTTTTGTAAACACATGCAATTTGTTTTTTATAAAGTACCATAAATATTATGGTACATTTTATTTTAAACTATAAGTGAAAAAATATAATTACTAACTGATGTATATTTTCTGTCCAGCAGAAATAATGAACATTGGAATAATAACCTTTATTTTAGTGGAATAATAATAAAATAGCGTTACATCCAGTAATTATCTGAAGGACACACTAAACCACTGGTTTCTCATCCATGATAATTTCAAACTTTGAGAGGTGCAGGCTTTATTTTATGCTGGCTTTCTCTGACAATGTGGATTTTTTGTGGGTGTTTTTTTTAACTTCATAGAGAAATAAACTAACTTATTGCTACGGCTGGACCAATCGGATAGCTTTAAATTGTAATTAATACAACTGAAATTTAATTATTTTAGGTATAATTGGTATACCTTCAGATTATTAATGGCATTTGTGTCCAGGAATTTCAAAAATATGAAAACATTTATTTTTCTCTCTTTCTTAAAACAGAGAAAAAACAACACATTTATGACCATTTTAACAAAACAAATATTTACAGTTTATATACAAGCACCATTCAAAGTATAAAAAATTCACAGGTATCTAGCTTATCACATCTGCATATGAATGTCACAAAAATAAATATATATACATAATAATACATATACATATACAAGAAAAGTGACTAGGCCAAGTAACACGTTTTTCTCTCTTAACCACTCTTCCCAAGTTATAATGGCCTATGTGAAGACAGAGTCCTGGGAAAGTGAAAAAAGATAGGGTTTGGTTTCAAAAGTGAGCAAAGGACCTCACAAGGAATTTCATGAAGAAGAATGATCTGTTCACATGCTGCCAATTGTTTTACAATAAATTGCATGGCTTGCAGATGGGCTCAAATCTTACTGGTCCAGTCCAAACTGAACATCTGTAACCAAAACTTCAAAACTAAACTGCAGCGGCAGAGTCAAAAATGTTTGACATTCACAAATTCTCAGACTTGATCCATTATTTATATTTTAAAATATTGTTAATATCAAATGAATTTTAAGGTGGTTTCAGTAGAAACAATTTTTTTTTTGAAGTTTTAAATATAAAAAAGCTGGAAATTATTTTTAAAATTATGGAAGCCCAACTACATTTAATGTATTCTGTTAAGAGACAGACCGTTTTAATATTTTACTCATGTAAGTTCTATATATAATATCAAATCTGTCTAATTTTCTAATTCAACCTACTTTTTAAAATTTATATTCCCCAAAAAGAAATATTAAAACTATAGTTTTACATTTCCACAAACAATGGAATTCTGCATCACAAATGTAATCACATCATATACCTTTAGAATTAAACGGTCTAGCATATAGCCACTATTAAAGCATTATTTCCAGCTGAGTCATATCTCGGTCTTAAACTCATATACATGTACTTCATAGTTTTGAAAAACCCCTGTACACTTATGTCTATAAAAGTACCCGCCAACCCCCACCATAACAGTATCCTAGTGGAAATGTCAAAGTTTTTGGTCCTCATTCTACTTTGGAATGTCAGTGCTGCATAATGATGACAAATGGGAGTACTAAATTAATACAAACAAACTGTAGAAAACTTGGACTGTTTTCCCCTTTCATGAATACTTAACATACTGGCAGCAAAATAGATACAGAAGAACATCTAATATTAGGTTTCTTTTATAAAAATGCAACTGTTTCAAAATTGCACTTGCATTTGTACATGCTCATACACATCCATCCATCTACAAAGGGTACATAAACTTAGTCTCCATCCTTAACCACTCAAAAAGCTTTACAGGACTGGTAAATTTCCAATGATGGAACTAAGAGATTAAAAATAATAAAATATATAAGGTGCAGTTTATCAGTATTGTAATAACAGAAGGAAAAAAAGACACTGTATATTTAGTAGCATTCTCAAAGAAGATAATTAAACATTGCTACCTTGTATCAGTACTGATTTCATTAAACAATGATAGGTAACTGGTGTACAGTGTTTGTACTAAAACATCACACTCAAAAAAGTGTATTCATTGAATACAAACATTCCCATCATTCAAACTGTAACACATTTAAGAAACAAATGTTTTGGTTATTGTCTCTAGCCATGTTGTTAAAACGCTTGTAATGGTATCAAATATTGCTTTTATACATATACTCATCAACATTAATTAGGGCCAGTAGATGTTTTGGTCAGTTTTCACTAACATTATATTGTGCTTAAGTTCACAGGTGATTTTAAACTGTTGAGCACATTTTGACCACAAGTTTAAATCATGTAACATATATAATTAAAATACTAAAAACATCAACTGGTCGTCAATTAATTTTGTTGAGTATATTTTAAGATCACAGAAGATGCTATTTGTAAATATTAATTCAACAATGCATATTGCCATATCGTACTACATCCAGCAACATTCTCGCACACTGATGTATTAAAAACATTCTGACACATCCATTAAGGCCATTCATAACGAACTACTAAGAACATTCTCATATCTACCAACACCCTAAAAGATCTACCAGGAACACTACAAAACAACATCACACCTACCAGGAACATTCTCATACATCCTCATATCAACCAAGAACATTGTCACACATGTATTATTAACAGCAAACATGCATAGCTATTAAGAACATTTTCACACATCTAACATGAACATTCTAAAACATCTTGCAAACGCATTCTTACACATTTACCCAGAACATTCTCACTCATCTACCAAGAACATACTCAAACAAAAAACAAAAAAACAATGGAATATTGTCAAAATATCCTCACATCTACCAATAACAATCTCACACATCTACCAGGAATATTCTCAAACATCTACTAATATTCTAATACAGTTACCAGGAATATTCTCAACAACTGCCGATAACATTCTCATAAATCTATGAAGAACATTAAAACGACACCTGCTACATAAAAAACAAATGACTATGATATGGATGGGACAGTGTGTATACAGCACTTTGAATGTTTTAGAACCAAAACTAGACGACTCTCTTCCATCAAATCAGAACCTATCCGACTTGGGTTCAGCTTTCTGTTTGCTCCTCTGATGACCAAAACAATGGCTGCGATCTCTCTTGCCAAAGTTGCGTTGGCTGTAACGTTTCGAGGCAAACACTGAATTGCTTCCACTGAACATACTGCTGAGTGGTGGAAGGCGGACCTCCAGTCACCTGGCCGTATGCTGGGACGTTGGCGACTTAGGGAACACCTGCGACTGCGAGCCCACCTTCAGAGACATATTGTTCACCGACGTGGAACTTATCGTCTGGGCCAGTGACTGGCGTTGGGATGTATGAATCGCAGGTTTCGACATTTTGGAAAGTTGAACTAACGAAGTACTGCTGTAAAAGTTAAAGATATAAAAAATCAGTTTTAACAAAGTAGTTAGTAGTACATGTACTTCTTTATTAGAGACAAATACTGTGTAGTGTTTAAAACCTAAAGTTAGTATACATAAATACCATTTTGCAGGTTTTTTAGTGGGTCTACTCTAAGCAAAATTACAAAGCTGTCATTTACATTAATCATGTCTTATCGGTGTCATTACTAGTAATTACAAAACATGTTGAACTAATAAAACTAAATTTTATGTGAATTAAATCACCAGATAGTTTCCACTTAATTGATTTCTGTCAGTCCTTCTATTTCATAGATGTATTTTCAGGACATGCAAAAACGGATCAGTTGTGAGTGGTTTTATATTTACATTTATTTCATGACCATATACATGTAATTGCTAAAATGGGATTAATATTAAAAAAATATATATATGCAATTTCATGTGAGGTCCGAATAATAGAGCGAAGTCACTTCTCTCTCAAACTTGAGAGAGGGCGAAGTTTTTAATAACAGGGAGACTTGAATTTTTAATTAAAAAAAAGAATAATAGAAGTCATCTTAATACCACAGGTCGCTTTCTTTAGAAATAATGAAATGTAATTGAAAAACACTAATTTAACCGTTTAGAATTCATTCTCTTACAAGTTTGTCTTCTAATTGTATTTAATACCTACTCCATGCAGAGTATTGTCCTAGTAGATTAATCTGCCACGGTCAAGCTAAGATTACCCAGAGGCAATTAAATGCGTTCTACCATCAGTTTCTTATTTACTGTGGAGTTGTCAGATTGAATGGGTACTAGTATCCGTGAAGGTGTGAATATTGCTTATCTGCAGCACCTTGTCACTATTGTTTACAATATAAAAAATGTTTAAATAATTTTATTTTAAATAATTTTATTTTGACATTAGTTCTGTATGTTGAATTTATTCATTATGACAAAGTCTACATAAAACTAAATAATTACTGCAACTATTAATGCCAGACACCGGTGTTGTCTGAGCTAGACCCTCTTTCTATGAGCCTGTCGCTTGATTTTGTGGCGCCAGTGTCTCTTCAAATTCACCGGCCATTCACACTTAATTATTATCTATAATTAGGTGTTCCTCAGGTTCTGCATCATTCATCCATGATTGTGTACATTGCAAGTGAATGCCATTTTCAAAAAAGCGACACAGACTTCACCCTATGGTGACTAGCACGGCGAAGTCAGGCTGGTTAGGGCGAAGTTTGGGCTCACTTCGCCCGGTCGCGTGAACCCTGAATATGTATGTTCTTTTACGAAAAAGGTTTTAAAGGTAAGTTTTTATATATGTACAGGTGGTACATGTCTGGACGTTTGCCAACATCTATGATTTAAACGCAATGTTTGTCAATCAGAGTAGATAAAAAATCATTCTTATTTTCTCATGTAAAATATCGATCACAACGTACTGTTAATGGATCTGCCATTAGCATAGCCATATGCAGATTGTGCAAGCATTGATTGATCACCCTGAGCCATCAGAAAAACAAGAATTCCGCCGAATTACATGTCTTGCCTACCATACATGTTTGTGAATTCACGAACAACTACATCCACAGATGTTCAAACATGTTAAAAAAGAAAGAAAAAAAGAAGCTATAATCACCCTCCCCCAAAAACAATTCCTCAACAATTTCAATTACAATTTTAATTAAATTAATTGTTTTCACATGCATGGAGATAAACATCCATTTGTTCTATAAATTATAAACCAAGATGACATAGAACTTATAGTTTGTGAAGAATGGAGCTAAATGCCAACACTGCCAGCAAAGTAATGTCTTATTTTGCCTTTTCACTTTGTAAAGGAAGGACAAATAAGTATTTAATCTTGTTTGGTTAAAAAAAATACTAAAACCTAAAACTTGTATATGAATTTATATCATAAATAAAACATGTACCAAACATTTACTACACTCTGCCATACATAATGAATACAAAAATGTTTGAATTTAATGTTTACAAATGTTTGATATATTTTAAACTATTTTAACAAAATAAATACATAACACTTTTGACATACAGAATTTATTTCCGAAGCATAAAGGTAGACCGAGATCATACACTTCACTACAGCTATACTGCTTCTCTATCTTCACATGTACTTGATAGTTAAAGTTTGTTTTATTTAACGACACCACTAGAGCACATTGATTAATTAATCATCAGCTACTGGATGTCAAAATTTTGTAATTATGACTAATAGTCGTCAAAGGAAACCTACAGCAATGGATGCTTTATATGCATGTTCCCACAGTCAGGAAAGCACATACCACAGCCTTTGTCAAGTTGTGGTGCACTGGTTTGAATGAGCAGAAAACCCAATCATCTGAATGGATCCACTGATGTGGTTCGATCTTACGATGCAAACATCCCAACTGAGCACTCAACCGACTGAGCTAAATCCCGCCCCATCACACGTACTTGATAATGATACATCTTCCAACATTTTTCCGTCTATACCAATTGATACACTTTATTGTGCTTGTCCATGAACCTACCAAAAATGATCTCACATTCAACTTTTATAATTAAAAGTTTATAACTATTACATCAATAGAAAAATACTATCAAATAACAAACTCGTTTTTGAGGAAATGGCACAAGAGGAATCCCGACTTTTTCCGTCCGTGGTCGAATGAGATTTTAAAAATATATACCCAGCATATGCCTGAATCTTTTTTCAATAAACAATATAATTTATTGATTCAACATTAACAGTTATTTTATTAATTTTTAAACAATGAGAACAGCCGAAACAATCTTTTTAGTTACCTTTAAACACCACCAAAAACAGTGCAAAAAATTAATAATGCACAATATCAAATGGATTTATGACAGAGCTCCACAACTGTTGTAACAAAGGACGTGGTATGTAATATCCAATCTGTAGAATGATGCATATAAAAGATCCCTTGTTGCTAGTTAAAGAAAAGTTGCCCATGGCATGGTGAAGCAGGTTTCTTCTCTCATTATCTTTGTGGTTCTTAATCATATTTATGATGCCATACAACCATAATTAAAATGTGTCAAGTTTGTTTGGTTTGTTTAACGACACAACTAGAGTACACTGATTTATTAATCACTGGCTATTGGATGTCAAACATTTGGTAATTTTGACAGTGTCTTAGAGAGGAAACCTGCTACATTTTTCCATTAGTAGCAATGGATCTTTTATATTCACCATCCTACAAAGAGGATAGCACATACCACAGCCTTTGATATACCAGTCATGGTGCACTGGTTGGAATGAGAGAAACAAATGTGTTGAGTGCATCAGTAAATAACAGAGTCTGTTCCTTCTTGATAAAGCAATATGTCACATTTTCATATGACATCTGACTAAAACATGCTGCAAAATAACAAAAGTTCCCACCCAACCTGGAGCAGCATATATGTACACTGTGTATATGCCAATACCTTAGTTTAGAAGCTGGCTCGTTTTCCTTTGATTTGTTAGACTGAGCCCCAGTTGTCCGGCTTTCCCAGAATCCAGTGATGGTGCAACTCGGTGGATTCCACTGGTGGCTGGGATCATCTGTGACACTTTCCAGATGAAGTCCTTCTTCACACAGTGATTCAAGCAGGGCAATGCCTGTAACACAAACAACAACTGAATCAAAGTAAGTTATATTGTCTTGTAAATGTTAGTTATATTGTTTTCTATTTGTTCTCATAAAACCAGTGGAAACACGCCCTCTCATCCACTAGAAAAACAAAAATGTTTTTATGGCTTATACAATGACAGTTACTTTTCTTGATGTACAAAAAAAAAAAGCTGCCTTTATGACAAAACGTGTTAAACTTTCTAAATTATAATTTACACTACAATAATTACTTTAAGAGTTGATTAGTAAAATTAAATACAACAAGAATTCAACAGAATTAAATGTTTCACCAACCATAACATTTTTCAGTGCACTGTGGCACCAAGTGTTAATTAAATCACCTAGGATTTATAATTTGTGAGGAACTCATCTAAAGAAAAACTTCAACATCAAATTTCATTAAGGTGAGACAATAAAATTAGTTTCCATTTCACTAACAAAATAACTTTTTCATACTAAAACTAATAGAAAATTTAATATGTTTTACTGCATAAAACAGTTTTTCACAGCTGCTAAAAGATCCTCTGATCGTAAAAGAATGTTTTAAACAGAGTTTAAAGCTGAACCTATCCAATCATTAAACTAATGAATTTGTTGGAAAATGTCAGGTCATTAAACTGACACATCTGTTGGACCTACTGATCAAATTTTAACTTTGTTATGTTCCACCTTGTTAAACTGCTGCACCCACTGATCAAGCTCCACTCCAAACCTCATTGGTTACCTTTATAATCCACCTTGTTAAACCGCTGGACTCCCTGATCAAACCGCACCCCAAACATCCGTACAAATATCAGTTGTTACCTTTATATTCCACCTTGTTCAAAACACTGCACCCACTGATCAAACCCCACCCCAAACATCCGTACAAATATCAGTTGTTACCTTTATATTCCACCTTGTTAAAAGGCTGCACCCACTGATCAAACCCCACCCCAAACACATGTTCCAATGTCAGTTGTTACCTTTAAATTCCACCTTGTTAAACTGCTGCACTCACTGAACAAACCCCACCCCAAACATCCGTACAAATGTCAGTTGTTACCTTTATATCCTACCTTGTTAAACCGCTGCACCCACTGATCAAACCCCACCCCAAACACATGTTCCAATGTCAGTTGTTACCTTTAAATTCCACCTTGTTAAACTGCTGCACTCACTGAACAAACCCCACTCCAAACATCCGTACAAATGTCAGTTGTTACCTTTATATCCTACCTTGTTAAACCGCTGCACCCACTGATCAAACCGCACCCCAAACATCCATACAAACATCAATTGTTACCTTTATATTCCACCTTGTTAAACCGCTGCATTCACTGGTCAAATTCCACCCCAAACATCTGTAGAAATTTCATTTGTTACCTTTATATTCCACCTTGTTAAAGCGCTGCACCCACTGGTCAAGCAGGAGGTTGTAGTAGCGGGGCTGATCAAAGAACCTGAGATATCGGTGTGTGGTTGGAGTGGGAAATATCCGTTGGAATCGACCTTTCTTGTTGTCCTCATCGATCGACTGTGTCAGAATACGCAAATCATCGGGTGTCAGTGTATCAAGAATGGTCTGCAGTATTTGCTGGAAAACATTAAAACAATCACTTACACATAGTGAAAAGCCATATTGTTTGCAATATTTTGTAATATTTTTGTTTTCGTTTTCCTAAGTAACAGCTGAAGCTAAAGCAATGCACAGCTTACCTCGTCCTGATGTCGCTGACAGTAGTAGGCATGTTTTGCTCGCTCGTGTGGTGAAAACTGCTGCATGAATAACCTCTTGTCCATACAATAGCTATTGGGAGGTGAATACGAACTACAATTGAAACAACCAGAAATAATCAATTAACAGTCAACAAATACAGACACAAGACAAGGAAAGAGATGTAGACCAGCCTTGATGGTGCTACCTGTATTGGGCAATCTTAAGACTGGTTGTTATGGAGTTCATGTGCTGAGGTGTCATTATATTGTGGAATATATTATCAATAAAAAAATTAAACAAACTGATAGAACTTATTTTAGTCAGTGATCGTTATGGGTAGAAGACAGACACTGAAAATATTCACACTAAAATAAAAACCAATTACTTTGTTTAGACAGTACTTTTCATCACCAAATGACACATTTTGTTCTTTCATTAGTCTAGTGCAGGAGGGCACATTCTCTAGTTGTGGGCTTAAGCTATATTTTAATTTTTATTGATATAGAGTAAGGCAAAATAAAACAAACATGTTTTTCGAGTTGTGTGTGTGTGCCCCCACCCCCCATTCATAAAAGCCTGTACCATAAGAAACAAGTTCTTTAACCACCATAAATCAACAATCGATAAAAAACAAAAGAAAATCCCTAATATATAGGCATTGCTAACAGACCACAGCATTTGCCTATGAAGGACCTGCCTGAAAACAATGAATGACAGAAACATTTTCCTTTCATGGTTTGTGATCTTCAAATTGTAATAAAAAGGAATCAAAATGTCAAACTGACCTCAGGTCACAAGACGAGGACGATGCGGACATGTGGTGTGTGATGTCGCGTTTGTCTGGCAGGAGGAAACCTGCGATGTTAAGCAGGTCGGAGATCATGTGACCCTTGATGTTGATGTCGAGTGGCGAGTTGGAATGGAGGCTCGGCGAGATGTTAACCTCGAGGATCCACGGCTTGAGGTGGTCGTCCAACAGAATGTCGAAGCCAAACAGTTCGTGTACACAGTAGCGGCTGCGCACATTTGCCTTGATCATACTGTTGATGGGAGACTCCGAACTGGAACAGAACGGTCATGCTTAGTGAGACAATGTTGTGCTGTTCATGATTCTCCATTAGGTGCTATGAAGCAGCAACATGTTAACAAATTTTAAACATGTGTCAATTTTTTATGCAATCGATACCATCAGTTTATGAACTGTACGTTAAATAAAAATGTACACACTGGACATTGGTTTCACTAGATGAATGCAGTATTATATAGGTGAAATAAGTGATATGTTACATCACAGTATAAATTATTTCAACTCTTTATATGTGACATTGAGATTTCCTGGTATTTTATTTTATATTTTATTCCGATTCCTGACATTAGTTTGTGTAAAAAAAATAATAAAATGTCTGGCATAAGCCTTTTGATTTCATTTTTGTAACCAGAAAATTATACTTCAGCACAAACTAGATAATATTAACTCTGCTTCCTTACAAATGACATGCTTTTTTGAAGATATAAACTTCATCAATGTATTAAAAAATTTCCACCTGTTCAAAACTTACATTAGACTACATAAGATTCCATCATCAGAGCATATATCAGTATTTCGTTTGAACAATAAGAACCACATGAACAATAACATGTAAGTACAATGAATGTCAGTTTTCTTACCAGATAACTGTCTTGATGACAAGGTCTTTGATTGTCTCCCAAATGGCTGCAGTATTGACATTTCTTTGTTTCAGGTAGTGCCAAAGGGACTTCAAACTCCTGCAAACACAAACTATGTTACATTCTGCATTGAGCTGAACTTAGGTCACATGTATATGTACTAGAATGCAAAGTTGAGACCAACTGTTTTATACAACAAAAGAAATGTTTCTTTAACGTCACTTGGCTCCTTGGTGTCTAACATATTATGGTTATTTTGACATCTGGTCAAAAGTTCAGAAAAAACGAAACCCACTGCCACTTTGGCTACTCGTATGAAATAACAGCAGGGAACTTTTGTATGCACTTTCAAATACAGGACACTATAAACCATAGAATAACAATTCTCTCCCCAAAATACTATCTTCAAACAGAACCAACCATTTGTGTCCCTGGCAGAGTGCCTCGTCGGAATTACTTTGGTAGTCAATATTCTTCTTGTTCACACTGTAATTCGTAAGGTGCATAAACTTGTTGCTAAGTGTTTTCATGGAAGAAGAATACCTGAAATTAAATAAAGCAATTAAACAACAAATCACACACAAAATATTGTAGAATTTTTTTCATTTACCTATTAAATTTAAGCTTCAAAAAAGGAAAAGGTTCTGGAAACTACTTTTGGGTACTTACATGTTTCGTAAAATCGGTACAATTCACATTACTTGAAATGCTGAAAGGTTATGACATGAAATGCTTAAAGGGTTTTACATGAAATGCTGAAAGGTTCTTACTTGCATGAAGCAAATCTTGCCAGACCATCTTCGTAGATGTAAATTCTAAGAGGGTCATAGCAGCTGACGTACACATACAATCTCATGTCAAACTTGCTGTCATTGATGAGATAGGGACGAGACAGGTACCTGCAAAACATGCTTACTCTTTACCATACAATTGGAGGTTCACAAAGTCTAATAATCATTAACATTACAAGTATAAGACAAATCGGACTAATTCTGTACTCTCATGGTGTTCATTCTCTGTAAACATACATGTACTTGTCATAGGCTGCAGAGAAAGGCTAGTGATGGTGTCTTTTAAGAGTGATGAGATGAACAAATTGAAATTATTATCCACATGGTTAAAAATATCTTTGTTCCTATGAAAGTGTTATGTGACACCTGAATGTAAAATGGGATGTAACACTTTCAAATGACATCATATGATTGGTGTACGGTACTATGACATAACCGGAACATCAGACTATTGGTTTTAATGTTATAGTGAAATACACTGAAATAAAATATGGGTAATAAATAGGATATTAAACTCGCTACGTTTGTGCCCCTCGTGAAACAATTTTCATTATCACTTGCTAAAGCTTGTGACAACTGAATATTATTTCAGTAGGAACACAAACATATGAAATGGAAGCTTGTTTAATATCAGATTCCTATAAATATGAAAACTAGGCAGTGGTGCTGACTGCAGTGCCAACAGTAAGCATTCTCTGCACTAAAGTGATGACAAACATCCAAACCATCACTGGCTTTAAATATGAAGCCTTTTCAGGAGGATTAACAATGAAAAGACTGGTTTTTGCACCTAACTGTAGATAAATGCGATAGAAGACAATGGTAAAAACTAAACTGTTTACGAGTACTCAACCACATGACAATGATCTCCTGATTTTAAACAAACTAGTTTTTGTGTCAACTAATATCAGTCTCAAAACATATATCTGTAATAACTACTGCATACCTTTGAACAATGACTGGCTTGCGTCTTGGAATCTGGTTCCACTTGTGAATGACTTTGATGCCTATTCCTCGGGCTGAAGCAGGCTGTAAATAAATGAATTACTACTGACTAGTTATTAGCAAGTTTTATGTCTCAACTTAAATGGTGCCCCAATTATCAAAATCTCATTATTTAGAATTTATTTAAAACTCTTAAAGACACGCAGGGCTGAATTTACAAAACCTATTTTCTTAAATGAATATGTTTAAAACATTTTTAATATATGCAGTATAGAATATAAAAAAATTTTACATGTGTTTAACGACACCACTAGAGCACATGGATTAATTAATCATCAGGTATTGGATGTAAAACCAGACAGGAAAGCACATACCATGGCCTTGGTCCAGTTGTGAGACTAGAAAAACCCAATCTGCTGAATGGATCCACCAAGGTGGCTTGATCCTATGATGCAAGCACCTCAAGTAAACGCAGTATACATAAGAACAGACTTTGTCAATTTGTCCCTTTCTATTTTATTTTCCTAACAAAAGAGCTATCTGACTACCTGCCAGGAAAATGGATGAATCAAAATACAATACTAAATGTAAAGCACATCTTGCACACCGTGATGAATTAAATTATTACACACAAAACATCATTCAAATTCAACTGACTGTCACTCACTGGTTGAGAAATGAATGAATGAATGAATGAATGAATGAATGAATGAATAAATGAATGAATGAATGATTGAATGAATGATTGTTTAATGACATCTCAGTACAGAACTCACTGGTTTAATGATCCACTTCTGTTTGCAGCCCCCTTCTTCCCACGCCCTCTTGAGAAGTTTGAGGTCAAATGGGAGGACATATGTTTGAGGAAAGAAGCCGAATTCCTTCTTCCCGAAGTGCAACTGCATTTTACACAAGTTGCGCCACAGTCGATCTTTTCTGCCGATCTGGAAGGAGCCTGGGAAGTGATTCAACTGAAATTTACAACAAAAAATAAAGAAAAATAAATCAATACAAATGTCTACTTTACTCTACAACATGGATTCCACTTTATGGGTGCTATATAATAGCCTACTTCGCTGGAGTATCAAACTGGAGAAAACTTGAATCGTCTTTCTCTTTCAGGAATACATAACCTGACCTCAACAAATGGCATATTCCCCCTATGTAAGAAGACTGGTTCAAACATCCAATAGAATAGCTTAAAATCTTTCAATGAGTTCTCCATTTCCTGTTCCAGTCACATGACTGGAGCTTCCTACTTTCCTCCTTACATAGAGAGAATATGTCAATTGTCAGCCCTTGAAATTCGGACAAATTTGCTACGGCAGTTAGGTGCCATCGCAAATCAATCTTGCAACGGCACTACGACTGCAATTTTAAAGAAAAGATAATGCTGTCAAAATTATTCATATATGATCCACTGCTGTAATAATATGCTAAAAGTAAAACATAACATCTCAACTTTACTTGCGTAAGTTTTTATACTGGGAAAAAAACCCACCCCACAATTTATATTACTTAAGGAAACTGAGCTACACACGATAACAAATTTATACTTCTCTCTGGGATCTGTAATTGGACAAAGTTCAGAAAGAAATGCCTACAGACTTTTCACCACTCACAGATTTGCGACGGCAATGAAATGCTGTCGCAAATCAAGTTTGCGATAGCTTTTGCGACGGCATTGCCGATTGCCGCCGCGAATTTCGAGGGCTGAATTGTTGAGGTCGGGTTTTAGTTGAAAATAAATTGTAATTTGTCTGTTGACAGTCACATTCAGTATCTTATGAAATCAAATAAACAAAATCTGTGAAGACTGCTGGCAGCTAGATAGGGCCATCAGAGATAGAAAACATGCTGACAACATATCCTGGCATAAAAATAACATTACTGAGTTTTCACTTCAAATAAATGCTACAATTCCATTGGTCATTCACTAAAGATTCTGAAATTAATAAAATTTAACTATTAAATTTAATTATTTGGTTTTAATTTTGTATAGGCATATAGCTATAGTATAACATTTGCATTCATACCAAATTTTAATAAATAATTATGGTCGGAGGGCATCATTATGCAACTTTAATATAATGAATGTAATTAATTAATCAAATATACTTAAAAGTGTTGAACGTCTTGTCAATATATTTATATTAGGTATACAAACCTTTTGATATTCCCTGATTGCCTTAAATCCCTGAGATTTCATGTGTTTTCCAAAACAACCAAGCCAGTCATTGTTCCCTGAAAGTAGTATAATTATAATGTATACATACATGTACATGTGTAGTTTATCTCAGGTCTCACTACACAGATCACTTCCGGGTGAGAGTTCATTCATCACGGTCCACTATAGTTCCTAATTGTGACACATATTATGGTTGACATGTTCACTTATAGGAAATAGTGAAGAATTAAAACAATATGTATGTGTAATGGTAAGCCTTCTGGCTGTATTTTGCCCATGTTATTTTGTAATATTGTACATCGACGATTCGGGACATGGGTATATAGTGCAAGTGACAGTTGAGTGAATCAGTTAATGAAGCACCTGTTCGGACCGGTAGTACAGCCAGATGCGGACATATAGCAAAAAACTGAGACGGAAATGTTCTGAGTTTTGGAGTGAAAATAAATGCTTATATAATGTATGTTCGCAATGGTGTATGTTGTTAGTGCCAATGAGAACCCGTTCTATTAGCAATCTTCGTTTGAAGTTGGGCAATTTAACATGGGTTTCAATGGCAGATGACATCTGTGTAGTGAGACCTCAGGTATTTCAACACAAATTGATGATCACTATTTCCTTGTCTAAAAGAATATAGGTTGCACAAGCTACTTACAATATTACCCATAGAAAACACCTATTTATTACTTACGTTTTGTGATTCGAAATCCAACACGTGCGAGAGTCGACTTAACAATATTTGGTGTGATGGGGCTCATCCTCCATTTCATCAGCTTTCTCATTTCCCACGGCAATCGCTCCACTGTTTGAAAACAATGACAGGTAAATATATACCAGCTACATCTGCATACATTAACATTAATTGTAAAATGCATGTATATACAGTGAAACCCCTCAAGACTGGACTCTCATTAAACCAGAACTCTCTAAACTGGACATTTTCCATGGTCCATGATTTACACTTTTTAACATTAAAGTTTACCTCTAAACCAAGAACAATTCAGTCCCAAACTCTTTATTTAGTGCAAATTGTATCTCTAAAAACCGGTCACTAAATGTTTTGTTTATTGTCACTTCACTGTCTTTGGCCAGATTACCTGAATGCAAACAAAGCTAGTGCACATGCTCAAGCGAACCATTTGATGTGTAATATGCAATTTTATTTCATCTAGTACCAATGTGTCAAGTAGCCTTGTGCTTGAAACATGTATGGGATACATGTTAAAAAAAAGTACAATAATTTGAGTGGAACTAGGGTAGTCATAGACACTACCCGTCATCTCAGAACCGAGCAGCCTGACCCCAAATTTTCTCTTGTTCACTTGAAATGTGAGGGGTGGTAGGATTTATATCTGTGGCGTTTATGTTGATTGATACGTTGCAGGTAGGAGTTTTAGCCACATATACTGAACTGCTTTAAGAACGCAACATTTTTGGGTTGCTATATTTTGTTCATAATGCATGTTTTGTTAATGTTGTACTGCACATATACATTGTGAATGATCAGTAAACGTGCTCACTAATTTGTAACTCAATACCCAGTGAAGTGTGACGTTGAGTGCACAAAATGCAGTTTGCCCGTGCAAATGATGCATGCACAGCATTTTACACACTTTTTGTTTGTTCTAATAGCTAAAGTGTTACCACACCAAAAACACATCAAAATTTCATGAAATCGTTTCAAACTAAATGTCTAGACTCAGTGAAAACGAATGGAATCAAACTGTTGGGATGTTACGTGCGAACATGTCCATGCGTCAGGTTGTTAGACACTTTCGGTGTCACGTATCTACTGTTTTGAAGCTTATGAACAGAGTGCAAATAACGGGTGTAACCAGAGATGGCCCAAGACCCGGCAGTCCCAGGATAACTACTCAACGACAAGACAACTTCATAAGGACGCGGCACCTCAGAAATCGATTCCTGAGCGCAACGTCTACCGCAAGGAAAGTTAGGGGACATCACGGGTATGTTTCTTACAACTGGCACACCAATTCACGTTTTCAGTCCATATCTTTTATGTCCACTAAAAATACTTTTTCCTGCTTTCAGCCGCACCATTCACCCGGAAACTGTTCGACGTCACCTGAACGAAAGACAAATTTACGCACGCCGACCCTATAAAGGACCTGTCCTAACTCCTAGACACAGAGCTCAGGGCTTACAGTGGTGCAGGAGATGTGTTCGATGGACAAGGAATCGTTGGGCCAATGTACTCTTTTCCGATGAATTGAGATTCAAGTTGAGTATAGCTGATGGGCAGAAACGTGTTTGGCATCGACGCGGGGAGAGATATGCAGACTGTTGTGTCATGGAGCATGACAGATGGGGCAACGGAAGTGTCCATGTTTGGGCAGGTATCGCATCCAACCGGCATACACCCCTTCTAATTTTCCGACATGCAGTTAATGTACAACGATACAGAGATGAAATCGTGGCACCAGTTGTTTTACCATTTATGCAACACCACATGCCCAACGGTATTTTTCAGCACCATAACGCCTATCCCCACACCGCTAGGCTGACGACAGAGTTTCTACAAGCGAACAACGTTGGCATCATGGTTTGGCCTTGTCTTTCTCCAGACCTGAATCCTATCGAGCACCTCTGGGATGAACTGGGATGACGGGTCTATACAAGGAATCCCCAACCAGCTAACCTGTAACAACTAAAGCAGGCCCTTATCCAAGGAAATGATCAGACGTGTGATTCTATCAGTGCGTAGGCAACGTAACGTGTGCATCCAATCGTGTGGTGGCCATACCAGATATTGAATTTTGAAAATTGATTTAAGCACAAAACTGTTTTGCTCATGATTAAATCCTGAGACATAAATCAAGTTTATAGTAAAAACACACTAATGTCATAAAATCTAAAATGATTTTAAAAACATTATTAAATGAAATATGGAATGTTTGATACAATAAGTGTTGCGTTTTTAAAGCAATTCAGTATATGTTACTATTGTCGTCTATGGGATTTGATTTGGTAGTATACACCCTATAGATATATCAAAGGCCAATAACAGACAATTTTTGCACTACGGTTTTGGTTTTATAATTTAAAAAAAGTTTTAAAACTCACCTCTTTCTCCTTCTGGCACAAAGTTAATAGTTGGTGGAATGCTGGGAAAGAGGCTCTGCCGTAAAGCCGGGTAGATCGTCTGGGACACAGACACAGATTGAGCTTGGGACAGAGATCGACACTTGATTTCAGAGATTGCTGAATTTTTATGAGCAGATGACCGGATGCTGGAGGTCGACTGTCGAGAAAAATTGCTAGCAACCGAGTAGCCGTCACTCTCACCTGAAAGTAAATATAACATATTATTACTAATTGAACTTAATTTTTATCTATAAATAACCAGGCATGTATTCAGGCTTACATACACACACATATATATATATATATAAGCATATTGTAAAACATTTGTTAAAAAAAAGAAGAGAAAACAAAAACAAAAGTACATGAATGGAATTTAAAAGTAATTTCCAATGTTTAACCATTTAAACCTGAGCAGCCGGAAAACCAGCCGTGATGTCAACATCCAAATACCCCATCTGCCGGAAAACCGGCCACCAAGTGTCTTTGTTTATAAACAATATTGCTAGGAAACTTTTTTGTCCCCAGTTCTTGTGAATGTAACTTCTGTGTTTCCAAGAAAGTTTCCCTGTTTTAAATGTATAAAATCGGTAAAATAATGGCTAAAACAACTGTTCTCTGTTCAACAAGTTTTAGCTGCTTTACCGAGTTCTTCAGAGCTTATATGTAAGTCGGATGCACCTACACAGTCATCAGGATCGTGAAAGAAACCTACATGTGTATATATTTGAAGTTGAATGTAATGACAAAAGTTTACCTATGTCAGATGCACCTACACAGTCATCAGGATCGTGAAAGAAACCTACATGTGTATATATTTGAAGTTGAATATAATGACAAAAGTTTACCAATGTCAGATGCATCTACACAGTCATCATCCAAGCCATCGATTCCATCATCTTCTTCATCAAAGTCATCCAGACTTGTCTCCCCATCTCCTGGCAAACGTTCTCTGTAACGACATACATAAATATAACAGGTACAGAACAATTTGATATCATCACAGATTTTTAAGTACTGTACCTGATAAAGTATATATACAAACCACCTGTTTGTGTCAAAAGGGAAGTGATACAAAAGATATCTTATAATTTATTACTTCACTTATATATTTTAAAGCCGCACTCCCTAGTTCCATCCAGCGAAAATCTACAAATGGGGGTGCGACGGGTGTGTCCACTTTTCTCTATAAAATTTAAATGTTATGTTATCGTTGTTGTTTTGAGGAGTTATTTTTTATGTATTTTTATCATTTCAAATTCTGACCCACATCAGCAATTCGCACCCACCCATTAAAAATCCTCCGTATGGGCCTGCTAACCTATTGTTATTAGCGTTTAGATGCACTGTTTATTATTGGTGGTGGTGATGGGTGGTAGTAGTAGTGGTAGTACAGTAGTTGTAGTAGTAGTAGTAAGCCTAGTAGTAGCAGTCGTCACCATCAGGGGTGGAGAGGCACTTCCCCTCTCTAAGATGAAAATGTAAGATTTTTTTCCCCTACTCTATTTAAATAAATTAAGGTAACAATATAGTACCCCACCCCTACCCCCACCGCCCCAAGGCTGTATCCCCTCTCCAGATATTGTAAGACTTAACAAAATTATTGG
>JAECMU010078282.1:0-12413 GCA_016106625.1 Dracogyra subfuscus
CGTCATCAATAATCACGTCGTTCCCTTCTTTGCCGCTCACCCACGTGTGCGCTTGCTGCAGCACAACATCCCAACATTGCCGTGGCCAGCCTTATCACCGGACATGGCGCCTATCGAACACATCTGGGATGAAATCGGACGTCGCCTTCAGGCTCGAGGACAACCTCAGAATATCCAGGCGCTGGAGGCAGCATTGGTCCATGAATGGAACTCACTCCCTCGGGCATTCTTTCAACGGCTTGTCAACTCAATGAGGAGACGTTGCACTGCCTGTTTGAATGCCCATGGTGGTCACACGCGATAGTGACTTTGACATTTTTAACATGGACCCCCACCCTACTTTATGAAATGATACAATAGCCAAAAAGGAATTCAATCAAAAATGTCCAACACCAATGTGTGCCGAATTGGTGTAGCTCCAAAATAAATGTTGAAATCTTCATTTCGTTTTTTTTTTTTTAATATTTTATATCCAATTTAATGAGAACCTGCGTTTCTTTTGCGTTTTAGTATAGTAAACTGTGAAGCATGCATCCTTTAGTTAGCAGTACAGACAGTAAAACAAGAAGAAGAAAAAATGTTTTAAAGACGATATGCGGCAAATTGTAATCAGCGGCCACCTGTCTTAAGCAACCACTTTTATCTACTCCCTTGTGTGACCGCTTAAGACAGGTTTGACTGTATGTGCTTTCCTGTCTGTGGAAATGTGTAGAAAAAAGGCCTCTTGTTGCTTTTTGGGTGGGAATAGCCTTTGTTTCTTTCTTGTAGTTTGCGAAATTAGCCGGGTACCCAATGCCTGAGAAGTATAGAAATCTACACAGATGTGTACATTTTCCAATCTCACACCTATTTTAAAACCGCATAAACATAATAAAACTGGACAGTAGAAATGTTTTTTTCTAAATACTTTAAAATTACGCATTTTTTCACTGAAATGAAAGTGGTCTAGAAGCGGACATGGGTAATTTCACGTTTTCACTTTACTGACATCTCGGCCCACTAATGAGTCGGCCGATCGATACCTCACCCTTATTATGACTAGATACCAGAAAGGAAATTTCTGTTTCCTCGCCCAGGGTTGTTTCGTCCTAATTTGTTTTATATGTGTTTATACAACAAGTGCATGCATTATATCGTAATATTTTGTATAAAATCACGTGTCCTGTCGCTCAGTAAGAAATCTATAAATAGTATAATTATGGGATGAAACAACACATCTCCAGACCATTTTCACACATTCTGTCCAATACCAATATTTATGGTACAGTGTTTCCCCTAGGTGCCTGAAGGACCCCGCACCGACCCCCGTGAATGTTTTTACTGGAACCGGGAAATATTTACATCAATAATATTAAAACAAAACACTGACGTCAAGCATTAAATTAACACATTTAGCGATCGTAATATACTAATATCCCATAAATACTCTTCCAGATAAAACACCACCCATCCACCCCAAAAGGGTAAAGTAGGCTAATAATAATAATAATATTAACTGTGTATTATTATTTTAATATTTTTATTTTTATTATTATTATTTTTGATAGTACTGTACGGTCAATATTACGCTGTTCATATGTCTATGGAAAACGTACATAAAAGGGTCCGCTAAATCCATTTACTCCCACCCACGGGATGTATATAGTCACATCGTATATAAATATCGTCTTAGTTCAGTGTATTCTTTAACAATGTAACAATTCCTATCCCAAGTCAGCTCTTATTGCATATTTTGCATAATAATAAATTTTACAAGGTGGAAAATGAAGGTGTTCATAATCCAGTTGTCTAGAGTTTTTCGCGTATGACTAACGATAAATTTCTCAATAGATTATAAAGGCCTAACCAGTCGGGATTGTAGACGTTTAACATGCATTTGTTGCTAAAATAAATTAATGTATAAGCTTATTATCATTCAGTACATGTTTCTATTATTTTTTAATAACTTATTTTCATTGATGTTGTTTTTCTATTTACCCTACGTCGCATAGGACAGTCAAGAGTTCTCATTACACGAGCTTGGTAAATCGTTTTGACACTGCGGTTATTCGGGGAATGCCCGTCACATGACTCAAAATAATACGTCACACCTCTGCTCTCTAAATAGCCGTTATTTTTCTTACAATTATAAAATGTGAATAATAAGTGTGATATGGTGGTTATGTAGATGGTTCAATAAAGTACTTTTAGGTACAAATCAAATGTATATATTGTCATACAATATTTTGTTAGGTCAATAATTACAGTAGGTCAACCATCTGTGAGAGAGTGCATTTAACATCAGTGTTTTGTAAAAAATTATTTAAGCAGGGTGTGTCCACACATCTGGTATAGGATGTAGCCATATGGTATATTTCGTACTGTGTCTGAGAAAGTGCATACAAAATATCCGTTGCTGCTAATGTAGTGGCTTCAACAAATGTTTGATATCATTAACAGTTTTCGGCAAATGTTTGACATCATTAACTGTGTTCAACAAATGTTTGACATCATTAACAGTGTTCGACAAATGTTTGACGTAATTAACTGTGTTCAACAAATGTTTGACGTAATTAACTGTGTTCAACAAATGTTTGATGTAATTAACTGTGTTCAACAAATGTTTGATATAATTAACTGTGTTCAACAAATGTGAAAGGAACTAGCCCTCACGGGAGCTTTGCATTATAGTAATACAGTTGATAATTTTCACTAGACCAGACCAACAGTTCACTAGGTGGGACCAAGGCCTAGTGGGTTTGCCGAACCCTGTCGTTAATTAATCAGTGTGCTGTCATTCAGGAAACATTTTGTTTTCAAAATCTTTATTAGTGATATTTCTAGTCAATTGAAAATTGATTAGCAACTACTGTTTAATGTTTTAAAACTATGTAGGGGTCTCTGAAACTTGAGAGTGAATTGTGGATAAAATGTTCCCTGTCATTATACTAATGAATTTCACTATCTTTTGTCCATTTGAAGATATGAATATGAAACTTGTTTAAAATCATTCTGGCCTATCATTCTCATTATTTCAGTGTAAACACTTTACAATTTCTCCCACAATTTCGTTCTGTTTTGACCCTGTCAAGTTATTCCGACTGTCTTCTGAGCTGTTCAAACCTACCTGTCTCAACTCACCTGTCTCTGTGTACTTCACTGCACCCATCTGACATCCTTGTCCTCTGCTGCTAATAAAGATGGTCTGGTCCACGGCACTAACTAACAATCACCAGTAGTAGGGGAGCATACATGTAGTAGGTGGTTACATCTGCCTTTTAACAATGTTAGAAGTAACCACTGAATACACTTTAATCTGCCCACAGCTAAAAGCTGATGGGGAAAAGGGAAAGTCTGTGACACAGATAGCCACAAGAGACAAGCAGTTGAAAGATAGGAGTAGTTGCCAGAGTAAAACAGTGAGATGAAATTCAAAGGAGAGAAAGGAAAAGGGCAGTGGGATAAAAAAAAAAAAAAAAAAAAAAAAAAAACCATGCCCCAAAACAACCCTTGTTTAAAATGTTACATTTTTGTGTATTTCAGATGCTGGCGAAGTTTGCAGAGGATGACCGTATAGAACAGATGAATGCCCAGAAGCGACGCATGAAGCAGCTGGAACACAAGCGTGCTGTGGAGGCATTGCTGGAACAGCGGCAGGCACAGTACGCACGTGAACAGGAGCGGCTGGTGGAAGAGCGGGAAGAGGGAGCACGCATGGAGAAGTTCCGACAACAGATTATCGAGGAGGAGAGACAGAGGCTGCTGAGAGAACATGCCGGAAAACTCCTCGGATTCTTACCCAAAGTGAGTTCACCTTCTTGTCTTGTCTAAAGTCCACAATGTTAACAACTACGATAAATGACTTCCCCAACATTTTGTCCAGACAGAAATCATGAAACAAATTTTGCAATGACAAGAATTCCACATACTAGATGGTAACCATGTCATTTATATGGACTTCACTCAAATCTCCTAGGACAAAAAACATGTAGGCTGCCATTTTTCTTATTTATGAAATACTCAGGCAAGACTCAATGTAACAATGTCATGACATGTGTTATAGTATGGGCAAGGTTCATGACATCATATAAATTATGTCACAATCATCAGAGGCTTTCAACCCTCTTAAAGAATGTTCTATAAAAAAGCAAGATGGAAGATGGCCTAGGAGTTCTTAGCAAAATCAATATAGGTGACATTTTTATATGTGGAATGTATGTCAATGTAATGTTTTTTTCATAATTTCTGTCTTGACAAAATGTTGGGAAAATATAAAGGTAACTGAAGGTAGAATAGTCATTTATCCTAGTTGTTAAAGGGACATTCCTCAGTTTGCTGCAAGGTTTAAGATGTTATTGACTAACAGAGACTTTTTAACAATTGTAATTAAATGTCAAATATATTTTCCTTCATAAAATATTAGTGGCTGTATATTAAACATTCTTCTGAACGTTCTAGTATTTGTACGGGGTTAAATTCGTTTTATTTCCTCAAATATATTTTTTCGTACGTACAAAATTATTTGAAGATGAAATTGAGCTTGAGCTTTTTACAAATATTAATATTACCAGAAACACATTGAATATTTTAAACAAGAAAATATATTTAACCCTTTCCGACTATGGAACGGAAAAGCCCGTTAAAAAAAAATCACCGTTCAGACTACAAAACAGGAAATCACGTTGTGTGTTTTCAGTTTGTATTTACCACCAAATTTATCACAGGTTGACATGTGCAATAGAGGCAGTGCTAACAACAACATCCTGTAGAAGTGTTACATGGTTTGCCGTGAGAATGTGCTCATTTGTTCGGAATTTTTCAGGCTAAGTGTTTAAGTGTTCTGTTAACTACAATGGTGACATCCATTTTCTTTAATACGACCTTCACGGAAAATTACCGCGATAGTGATGTTTTATCGTAATGTAACAGTGATAATTCTGATGGAATGCCACTAGCTGAAATATTATCACGAATTCAAGATGACATACCACTTTCGAGACTTGCACGTGGTCGAAAAGATTTTCTAAATGGTTATTCATTTACACATTTTCATAGAAATTTGGTATGTTTTATAACCAGTGATTTTGTTTAATATGCCTCTATATGTGTATAATAATGAGCTCCTTCTCATAGACAATTGATTTACGTTTACAAATATGCTTGAACCAGTCTTCTACTATGAATAATAAATAAGTTATCATCAAATAAACATCTGTAAATGTATCCTTTGTTTAACTCTCAAATATATCAATTCCTGGGGCACTTTGAAGACAATGGGTTAGCGAGTCTGAAAGGGTTAATATGTAAATGTAATCGTTGAAATATTTTATTAGTCGGAAACATCTTACAATGGAGCAAACTCAGGAATGTCCCTTTAAGAATGTGGTTCAGATTTTAGTCTTGACCAAGTCAGATGGTGAGATATAGTTATTACTTTTGCACTCCCAAGTGTTTGTGTTTACCTCCATTTATCATAAACTGTCAGATCAATAAAAAACAATTTATAGTTGCACCTATAAATGGTCATTTCAATGCATTTTGTTTTAATTAAAAAAAGAGTTTTTATTATTATTTATAATTAATTCATGTTGAAAAATATAGTTTTATTTCATGACCAAAATAGTTTATTGTAGTAATAATCTGATCTTAGAATTAGTGTAGAAAGGTTCATATTATAACACGGTTACCTCATGAAAGTAGACTTAAGAACTACGGGTTTCTTTTCTCATTGTCATCAGTCACCATCCAGGTAGCAGAGTCGTGCATCTGGGACAGTATTTGAACCTTGTTTGGAAATAAGGAGCGGGACATAGCCCAGTTCGTTTGGGATTGATCCCCGTCGCTGGGCCCATTGGTCTATTTCTTGCACCATGACTGGTATATCAAAAGCCATGGTAGATGCTATCCTTTTTGGAATGCAGATCTCTTGCTACTAATGAAAAACTAGCAGATTTCCTCTCTAAGACTGTATGTCAATATTGTGAAATGTTTGACATCCATTAGTTATAATTAATAAATCAATGTGCTCTAGTGGTGTCATTAATCAAAACAAGTAAACTTTTATTTCAAAGAATCATCATCACCATGATCACTTGTAGATTTTCTATTTTTATTTTATTATCATTTTAAAAATTTCTTTCAGGGAGTTATTCGAGACAGTCAAGACTTGGAAATGCTTGGTCCAGAATTCAAGGACCAGTACCGCCATCGACAGGCCAACATGTTTGATGAAGTCACTTGGGATCAAGGGAGATAAATGATAGAAAGGGAAATAATTTGTGGGGTTTTTTTTTCAACCTGCAAACCAGCAAATTTCACACTGACCTGCAGCAAATTCCACAAATGTTATTTATTTTCATGTTACAGTAGTGAACATGTGAACATTGTTTTGTAAAGATTTGTGGGATCAAGGGAGATAAACACTGAAGGGGAGACATTTGAAACTGTTGACTGGCAAATTGTACATTGTAATGCGGCAAATATGTTTTATACAGACAATCGAAGCTGGCAGGGAAACAGAAAAAGTCATTGTATATATTTAGGTAATTTTAATGTTAGTAGTGCATTTTTTAAAACAGGGTATCATCTTCAGGAT
Source organism: Dracogyra subfuscus (assembly GCA_016106625.1). NCBI lineage: Eukaryota > Metazoa > Mollusca > Gastropoda > Neomphalida > Peltospiridae > Dracogyra > Dracogyra subfuscus. Next base: position 6,575 of record JAECMU010078282.1, read on the forward strand.
TAATTTGATGGCCCCTTTATATATTAAAACAAGAATGGAGAAGATTATTTGTTAATTAAGTTAATTAATATTTTAAAATATAAAATACAAGAATCTCAAGTGAATGAAAGTATGGGAATGACTATCATGTTTTAAATTTAACATTATTTTTATTCCGTCCATTCATCTGAAGTGTTGACTGTTTTTACCTTTTAAAGTGTTTTCTACTAACACATTCCTGGTATAAATAAATATGTCCATGTTATCATTAGCAAACATTAAAGGAAAAGCAAGAAAGCAAATAAATTTTGTTTGAGTTAAATACTAAATAAAATAATTTTCATGTAAAGAAAAAGGTGAAAATATAGTTTGAATCAAGCATTTACATTTTATTTAAACATACTGTTAGATATTACATTGCTTATTGATTTTAAAATAAATTTTACAAGTGAAGAAAATAAAATTATTGCCCAAAAATTATAAAAAATAAAATTAATTGTTAAAATATATAATATCATAACAAATAGACATCTGTTAAACAGCCAAAAATTGACTTGTATTAACCAGTCACTAGTATAGAACACAGTTAGTCCCTTAGGAGGCTTTTTAAATGAACACAGGTTTCAGTCTAGTTGAGGGTGGGTGGGTGATTTAGAAAGAAAAAAGAAAGAAAAAAAAAACCCACATAAATAATATTGTGTCAATATTTGTTGTTTGTAGTGCACATATTTGAAGTTTTAGTCTTGTAAGTATGAGTTTGAAAATGAGAAAATGTTTTTTAAATTGTTATCACATATTTGACCTGTTAAAGAAAACATATTTGTATATTATTACTTTGTTATTGTTGAAACAAAGAACAGTGTGTTATGATAGTTGTAACAAGGCCCGTGATTACAAGGCAGAGATTTGTTTAAATTGGAAGTGGAATTGGAGGCAAATGTTTTTACAGTTGATCTGTTGTTCTGGCGAGTCTAGGTTGAGAAATTGTCCCATGACAAAACTGTTCACCAACGAATACCATGTTAAATCTGAAACAAGTATTGGGGGTGGGTTGTCGTGGTCATAACAAATATAACATCTTTCATGGACATTGATAGTGGGAGGGGCAGAGGGATACCACCAACCCTAACGATAATACATTGTACCACTCCCATCTCCATTTTTAATGTACGACCACCCCTTCTGCTGTTACTGTTTATCTTCTCAAGAATATATGGGCGGGATAGCTACATGTACATTACTTACAAATGGCCACTTCCAAATTTGATTTGCTAATAAAAAATTGTTTAAACCAAGGGCATTTCTAAAGAAGAAGGGAACTTCTTAAAGTGGCACATTTTGGGGGGTTGGCATCTAACCATTGCAAGCCCCATGTATCACCACCCCTACAAAGTACAGCTCTCCATTATCGTGTCATACATATCATACAAACATTGTGATAACCATTTTAGTAAATAAAACCTAAACCTCAGTTTCCAGTAAAGAGACACTGTGTAGCCTCTTCTGACAACACTTTATGTATATATCAGATGCAGGGCTAGCTCTGGCATTGACAAATTCGACAATTTTTAGAACAATTGGCAAATTTTATTTTAATTTGACGAAAACAAATTGTGTAATAATTGATATTTTGACAATAGCTATAGGAATTTCATTTTTGAGACAATTTGGCAGAATGTTCTGATTGCCAGAGCTAGCCCTGATCTGATGGCAATCATTTGTAAATTATCTGAGAAAAATATTTGTATTAATTTGTTTTTATTTATACGTGTTCTTAAAATGTATTAAAAGAAAGTAAATTTTGTACAAATAATTATTCTTGTGTATTATCTTTTATGATGCTACACTATCATAATGGAGACTATATGTTCACAGTATTTGTATTTAGTTCGTTTTCCTTTGACAAACAGTATATAATCAACTCGTACAGGACAGAATATTCACTGGTGGAATCCAAAACGCATAACATTTTATAAATGTTTTATGCGCTTGTCTGTGATGGATTATAGTGTGGCAGTGTCCGTACATACGTCCATCTGTTAACAATTTCTTTTCCAGACGATATCTTGCATACAGATGTGTACAGAACTATCAAACCTCACATTAAGAACAACTTAGGATGGCGATGTGTAACGTACTATTACTAGGTCACTGAACTACTTTTCAGTCTGCTGCACATAATAGTAAATCCTTGTCCGGACCATATCTTGCATACAAATTTATACACAACCATCAAACCTCACATGTAGGAACAACTTGGGATAGTGGTGTGTCACATGCTATTACTAGGTCACTGTTAACTACTTTTTATGGTCTGCTGCACATAACAGTAAATCCTTGCCTGGAACAAATCTTGCATACAGGACCATCAAACCTCACATGTAGTTGGTCCATAATAAACTGACCATCCATCCCTTTGCAAAATATTTCAAATAATAAGAATTTAATCATACCTGCAACATCAAACTATACGGGCGTGTTATGTACCTCACTGGTACTCGGGTTTAAACAAATTTAATGTCCTGAAAATGTGCATAAATAGCAAGTCTCATGATGAAAGGCAGAACTTTCATCCTTTGTTCGAAACTTCCCCGATCTACTCTGATGTATGCAAATATTGCTAGGAACTGAGTCACTTCACAAATTGCTGTGCAATGTTAATAAATACTGGTGGGATGGTTTATGGAGATTTACAGGAGTGGCAAACTATTTAAGTATTGGTTTTACCTACTAATATTTGCCTAAATGTCTTATTTGGCAAGCTGGTTGGGGTGATGGTACTGGAGACATGTCTCTCGGGCCATTTCACTCGTGAAGGGTTTGTCTCCATAAGTTTTTAATGATCTCGCTCATGAAATATTTGTAATTAAGTTTTTAATGATCTCACTCATCATGAAATATTTGTAATTAAGTTTTTAATGATCTCACTCATCATGAAATATTTGTAATTAAGTTTTTAATAATCTCACTCATCATGAAGTATTTGTAATCAAGTTTTTAATGATCTCACTCATCATGAAGTATTTGTCCATATCAATGTCTTCACCACTATAGGGCGGTATAGCATTGACATTTGTACGTAATATATACTGACTTCCGGATGGTTTATCATGTTTATAGGGTGCACGGCGCCTTCAGTGAGTGGTACCCATTCGTTGGTTAATAAAAACTGGTTTTATTTGACTACTTATGACCCACCATTCGTCAAAAGCTAATTTTGGACTTCCGAATGGTTTCTCGTGTTATAGGGTGCACGGCACCTTGTGTGAGTGGTACCATTCGTTGTTTAATAATAAAAAAAATAAAATTTATGAGCCACCATTCGTCAGAACCTCGTTTTTGGACAGTTTGACCCCAAAAAGAGAGCTGTCAACTTTTTCACCAGATATTTGGGACAAGGACTGAAACTAATGTACCTATCATTCGCCAAGGCAGTGGATACATACGATAGATGCATTTGTATTTAAATATACATCTTGTATTTGGAGGGGTTGTTGGACATGGATGTCAAAACAAACAATATCGATGTTTTCACCAATATAAGGCGGTATAGCTTTGAAATGGTCACCTAATATATATTGACTTCCGAAAGGTTTCTCGTGTTTCTATGGTCCACGGCTCCTTGTTTGAGTGGTACCCATTCGTTGTTTAATAAAAACTGGTTTTATTTGACTACTTATAAGCCACCATTCGTCAAAACCTCGTTTTGGACAGGTTGGCCCCAAAAAGATAGCTTTCAACTTTTTCACCACATATTTGGACCAAGGACTAAAACAAATGTACCTATCATTCGCCCAGGCAGCGGATACATACGATAGATGCATTTGTATTTAAATGTATATCTTGTATTTGGAGGTGTTGTTGGACATTTTAGTCCTTGGTCCAAATATCTGTTGAAAAAGTTCAAAGCAATCTTTTGGGGCCAAACTATCCGAAACATGACGTTAAAACGAATGGTGGCTAATAAGTAGTCGAATAAAATCGCTTTTTACTAAATATGGAATTATTTCCAAGAAGACATGGTGCCGTGCACACTTTAAAAACGAGAAACCATTCTGAAGTCAAAATATACGAGGTAAAAGGTTTAATGCATACCGCCCTATAGTGGTGAAAACATTGATATTGTTTGTTTTGACAACCATGTTCAACAACCCCTCGAAATACAAGATGTACATGTAAATACAAATGCATGTTATGTATGTGTCCACTGCCTGGGCGAATGATACGTACATTTATTTTAGTCCTTGGCCCAAATATCTGGTGAAAATGTTCAAAGCAATATTTTGGGGCCAAGTTATCCTAAATATGACGTGATAACGAATGGTGGCTAATAAGTAGTGGAATAAAATCGTTTTTTATTAAATAAGGAATTATTTCCAAGAAGACATGGTGCCGTGCACACTTTAAAAACGGGAAACCATTCGGAAGTCAAAATATACGAGATTAAAAGTTTAATGCCATATCGCCCTATAGTGGTGAAAACATTGATATTGCTTGTTTTGACATCCATGTCCAACAGCCCCTCGAAATACAAGATGCACATGTAAATAGAAATGCATGTTATGTATGTGTACACTGCCTGGGCGAATGATACGTACATTTATTTTTGTCCTTGGACCAAATATCTGTTGAAAAAGTAAAAAGCAATCATTTGCGACCAAACTATCCAAAACATGACGTTTTAACGAATGGTGGCTAATAAGTAATTGAATAAAATCGCTTTTTACTAAATATGGAATTATTTCCAAGAAGACATGCTGCCGTCCGTGCGGGTAGACACAGGCCCGTAGGAGTCTATTTCCTGTCCGTGGGGGTAGGCACAGGCCCTTAGGAGTGTATTTCCTATCCGTGCGTGTAGGCACAGGCCCGTAGGAGTCTATTTCCTGTCCGTGGGGGTAGGCACAGGCCCTTAGGAGTGTATTTCCTATCCGTGCGGGTAGACACAGGTCCATAGGAGTGTATTTCCAGTCCGTGCGGGTAGACACAGGCCCGTAGGAGTGTATTTCCAGTCCCTGTGGGTAGGCGCAGACCCGTAGGAGTGTATTTCCAGTCCGTGAGGGTATACACAGGTCCGTAGGAGTGCATTTTCAGTCCGTGCGGGTAGGCACAGGCCTGTACGAGTTTATTTCCTGTGGTGCGGGTAAACACAGGCCCAGAGGAGTGTATTTCCAGTGCGTGCGGGTAGACACAGGCCCGTCGTAGTGAATTTCCAGTGCGTGCAGGTAGGCACAGGCCCGTAGGAGTGAATTTCCAGTGCGTGCAGGTAGGCACAGGCACGTAGGAGTGTATGTCCAGTCTGTGTGGCTAAACACATGTCCGTAGGAGTGTATTTCCAGTCTGTGTGGGTAGACACAGGTCTGTAGGAGTGTCTTTCAAGTCTGTGCGGGTAGACAAAGGCCCGGAGGAGTGTATTTCCAGTGTGTGCGGGTAGACAAAGGCCCGTAGAAGTGTATTTCCAGTGCGTGCGGGTAAACACAGACCTGTAGGAGTGTATTTCCAGTCCGTGCGGGTAGACACAGGCACATAGGAGTGTATTTCCAGTCTGTGTGGTTAGACACATGTCCGTATGAGTGTATTTCCAGTCTGTGTGGCTAGACACATGTCCGTAGGAGTGTATTACCAGTCCGTACGGGTAGGCACAGCTCCGTAGGTGTGTATTTCCAGTCCGCGCGGGTAGACACAGGCCCGTGGGAGTGTATTTCCAGTCCGGAAGGGTAGACACAGGCCCGTATGACTGTATTTCCAGTCCGAGCGTGTAGGCACAGGCCTGTAGGAGTGCATTTCCAGTCCGATCATGTAGGTACAGGCCTGTAGGAGTTGATTTCCTGTCTGTGGGGGTAGACACAGGCCTGTAGGTGTG
>JAECMU010078303.1:620-28835 GCA_016106625.1 Dracogyra subfuscus
AGATCTCACCTGTTTATCTACAATGACTACAGCTGGCTCACTTGGTAGACTGTAAATCTCTAGATATCACCTGTTTACCTACAATGACTACAGCTGGTTGACTTGGTAGACTGGAAATCTCTAGATCTCACCTGTTTATATACAATGACTACAGCTGGCTGACTTGGTAGATTGGAAATCTCTAGATTTCTCACCTGTTTATCTACAATGACTACAGCTGGCTGACTTGGTAGACTGGAAATCTCTAGATCTCACCTTTTTATCTACAATGACTACCACTGGCTGACTTGGTAGACTAAGTCTCTAGATCTCACCTTTTTATCTACAATGACTACAGCTGGCTGACTTGGTAGACTAGAAATATTGACGCCGAGGCGCTCTGCAAAAACAGAATGGTGGACGGCATCCATTGCATAGAAACTGATTGTTTTGTTAGTCCGACAGCCAAGGCCGGAAATGTTACTCAGTATTGCTTCATGATCAAAGTCTACCAAATCCCTGTACGCCCTCACACCTTCCACTTTCTGAAGAGTCAACTTGCTACACAACCGCTTCGGGTAATTTTCTAAGCTCTGCCACAAATATCGGTCTGTGAGCTTTCTTTTGTCGGAACTGAAAGACTTGGGTGAAAAGCTATACACAACCGCGTTCTGATACAATTCCGTGCAGTCTCTGCAGCACAAACTGTGATATTCAAAAGTATTGTAATTTTCTATAGAATTCTGACAGACGTTCGTCTGTAAAGTAGTCCATTTAGGAAGCTGTCTATTGTTGAAATTTAGCGAACAGCCATTAAGACTGCTTAGTGTAGGACTCTGCCTATGGACACAGTATTCACAGATATTTTTGTGTGATGACTGTTCTAGCGACGTCACCACGGTTACGCAGCAGTTCATCCTGCTGAGATCGGTATGCTGCTGCTTGCGATACTTGTCGCAGAACTTGACAACTTCTCGATAGCTAACTGCTGCTCTTAATGCTTGCTGTCGCCATCTCAATATGATGTCGGAAATATTGGCACTGTCACTACAATTCCTGAATTGCAAGGCAATATCTTTCATCTAAAAATACAAAATGAAATACATTAAGATGCAAAAAAATATTAATGACGTTTGTTCATAATATGCCCTTTCAAGCAAATAATCATTTAATTAGTCTGTCTGTTCATTATGACATTTCCAAACCACACAAATCACCTTAGATTTTCTAATAATTGTGTATAATTTTGTGAATGAAATTTGTTTAACTAAATGACTTGCAGAAAGAAAGAAAGAAAGAAATGTTTTATTTAATGATGCACTTAACACATTTTATTTACTGTTATATGGTGTCAGACATATTGTTAAGAACCACACAGATATTGAGAGGAAACCCACTGTCGCCACTTCATAGGCTACTCTTTTCGATTAGCGGCAAGGGATATTTTATATGCGCAATCAGATAAATAGCCCAATGGGCCCACCAATGGGGATCGATCCCAGACTAACCGTGCATCGAACGAGCACTTTACCACTGGGCTACATTCCACGCCCTGACTTGCAGATAAGCACATCAACATTCATGCACCCAGAATGCCAGTTCCTCTACATGGCAACATACACACATTTCAATAGACATGACTATGTAGCTGGTTGAACTGAATATTCATTTCAATAGACATTACTATGTAGCTTGTTGAACTGAATATTCATTTCAATAGACATGACTATGTAGCTGGTTGAACTGAATACTTTCTAGGACACTTTGTTTAAAATCAGGGGTTGTCACAAGGTTAATGAAATTAGGGTCTGTTTTAAATCTTTTTACAAAGTAAAAATAGTTTATTTATCAAAGTCGTCTATTTAAAGGTAATATTTTGATGGGTCATTTAGCAGGCTACATGGCTGTGCAGGGGACAAAAAAATTTAATCTTAGGTAACCGGAAGTCAGTTCACGTGAGTTTTACTTAGGTAACCGATTGTTCGGTTATGTGAATATAGTTCTTGTAACCTTTGCATTAGACCTACTTAATCCAAAACCACTTGAACAATGGTTCTGTGTTACATTGGTGGTCCAAATGTATTTAAAAACAACTGATTTTCACTTATTTACTGACACATGTATATGATAATTTTAAAATGTAATTGTTCACCACGTAACCGATTGGCGGTTCTCGAGATTTTAAAGTTGCGTAACCGACACCCAAACAGAACAACGGTTCTCGTGAAATATTGTGCCGTGCTGTGGAACTATGCCTTTAATATAACTTATATTACAAATGGTTGTCCACAAGTGCTAACAAGCATTTTAAGAGTACTGCTAAAGCAATACATGTTCACTAACAGGCTCAAAACATTTTTGTATCTCCTAAATTAAACTCTGTAAAACACGGGTAAATCGCCATGAAATGTAAACTGGATTTGTAACAGTATATGGCAGCCCTCGAAATTCGCGGCGGCAGTCGGCAATGCCGTTGCAAAAGCTATCGCAAAACTGATTTGCGACAGCATTTCATTGCCGTCGCAAATCTGTGAATTGTGAAAATTCTGTAGGCATTTTTCTTTGAACTCTGTCCAATTGTAAATCCCAGAGAAAAGCATTTATAGTCAAGTGCGGCCTAATGTTAATATAAATTGGTTTATTCCAGTATAGAAGCTTACTAAAGTAAAGTTGAGATGTCATGTTTTAGCATATTATTACTGCAGTAGATCATACAGGAATAATTTTGACAGCATTATTGTTTTGTTTACAATTGCCACCGCTGTGCCATTGCAAAATGATTAGCAACGGCACTTAACTGCCGTAGCAAACTTGTCCGAATTTCAAGGGTTGATATGGTAAAGCTATACACAAAATTCCATTTTAATTTCTTCAGGCATTGCAAATAAAAAAGTCTGGAAAACAAATGTTTGTATTTCTAAGTTGAAGGGCCATAACTCTGTCAAAAATGGATAAATCGTCAATAAAGTCAAAATTGATCTGTATAAGTACTTGGTAAAGCTGTACTCAAACTTTCAGCTCAGTATCTCAAGTGGAAAAAAAAAACATCCGGAAAACTATATGTGAGAAGGATGAAGGGACAGAAAATGAAACCTACAGTCCCACACATTTGACTCAGGGATGCAAGAGGGGCTGAAACAAAAAAAGCTTACTGCGGCCAGGGGCTGCTCAAGGGCCTCTGAAAGAAAATTGTTGTTTGCAATCCCTGGAACTGCCAGAAATTGCATTCAATGCTAACAAATCTAAACTGGTTATAACTTATAATATAAGGCACACATCATAAACTTGAAACCGTGAAAACATGCAAATGAACCGTGTGTAGTCAACAGTATTGAACATGTTTTTATTTTTTTAGACAAAATGGAAAGTGCTTTACATCCCTGTGAACTGGTAGGTAATGACTAATTTCAGTTACTTTTACCTACCACATGAAATGGCTGGTTGGTGTCAAAGAGTGGATTGTGAGAGTAGAATCCAATCACAGCTGGACCTCTGGAAATCTCTCTAGACATTGCCAAACTCTTGACACCCAGTGGGGAAAGCAACTTGACAATTGGCTAGAAAGATGAAATATGATAAAAAAAAGAAAGAAGAAGACATTAAATCGTTATAAATACAGAAATTATTTTCCCTGTAAAAAGAGGTTGTTATATTTTGAACCATATTTTTATTGACTGGACTAATATGTAATAATACATACATGTTTGTTTGTTTTTAGTCTGTTGAATTATACACAAAAAGTAAAAGTTTAAAGCACAATATAATTTAGTTACGTTTTCCATTCTTGCACCTATTCGGTGGGGTTGAGCAACTAATATAATTACACTTTGGAATTGCTAATTAAACCTAATGGGTAGCTGTCTATATCATTGTTTACTATTATCAGCTTGGTTGCCTATTCTTTATGTTTTAAATCAAATCTTTGTAAAGACTTTGGGGGGGGGGGGGATGAGCGGGATGTAGCCCAGTGGTAAAGTGCTCGCTTGATGTGCGGTCAGTTTAGGATCGATGCCCATTGATGGCCCCATTGGGCTATTTCTCGTTCCAGCCAGTGCTCCACAACTGGTGTAACAAAGGCTGTGATATGTACTATCCTGTCTGTGTGATAGTGTCTGATAAAAGATCCCTTGCTGCCATTCAAAAAGTGTAGCCCATGAAGTAGCGACAGCAGGTTTCCTCTGTATATATATCTGTGTGGTCCTTAACCATATGTATGACGCCATATAACTGTAAATAAAATGTGTTGAGTGCATTGTTAAATAAAACATTTCCTTCCTTCCTTCCTTCCTTTTTATGGGGGTGGGGGTAGAGAGATCCTGTACTTCAGGATGCACTGATATATTAACTAAATTTAAAATTAATGTCAGAAATAATACTTTTTTTCTATTCGTTTTACATATTTTGCATATTTTATCGTTATTGCACTTCATATCGCTTTTTTTATAGGTACAGTTGTTTAAATTTTCAAATATGATTAGATAATAATTTTGATGATTATGGTAATCTGCAAAATTAAATATGAAGAACTGAGACAAAGGGAGATAATTTAATCATGCACTTTTACAAAAAAGTAAATAGGACTTCTATATTTTCACTGTAGCTAAAATACAGTGAAAAAATGACTTTTAACCAGATATGACTTTATAGTTTCCGTAGATCTAAATATTTCACTGCTATGTCTATAATAAAATGAAATATCAAACAGACTGTACAGCGAATGAGTCTAAACATCATGAAAGCAGCAAGAGATTTCTGCCATCTACAGGCATGACAAAAACACTTAATGAAATGAGCTGAAATGAGCTGAAAGCTTTGCGAACTGTACGCAAAGCGGACAGTACACGGACGAACAAACGACCTAAATGGCTTTCAAATCCGCGGAAGATTGTCATGCCTGCATCTGTTATTTACATCATATCCTGTGACATAGTCTCACCTTTTGTCTGTTGATCAAAGACCAGGACACCAGTTGAGTGGAGGTGAAGTTGAAATCCCTGGAATATTTCTGAAACCAAATATATAATATGTATAATATTTAAAAATTACCCCAAATAAAGCATTGGATATATTGTACTTAAAATAGTCTTGTAAACTTTGGATTAGTCAGAACATTAAAATTAAAGAGACATTCCTGAGTTTGCCGTATTGAAAGATATTTCTCACTAATAAAATATTTCTACGATTAAACTTACATATTAAATATATTTTCTTGTTTAGAATATCAATGTCTGTATATTTAATGTGTTTCTGGTCGTCTTAATATTTGTAAGAAGCCCAAACTGAATTTCGTCTTCAAATAATTTCGTACGTACGAAAACATATTTTTTAGGAAATAAAATGAAAATGAACTTAGTTCATATATTAGAACGATCAGAAACACGTTTAATATACAGCCACTAATATTCTAAACAAGAAAATATATTTAATGTGTAAGTTTAATTGTAGAAATATTTTATTAGTCGATAACATCTTAAAATGTTGCAGCAAATTCAGGAATCTCCCTTTAAACTTCCTTCCGGTTCAATTATAGAGCTTTTATTATACACACGATTCAACATAACCGAGTTAATAATAATCATACGAAACACACATGTAATAACAAGTGGAATGACGTGATTTTGGAAAGCGACATCATAACATGACATTGCTTGGCAAGGCTTAGCTCAGACTGTGCATTTGAAATATGACATCATCGTCGTCTCCTAGTTGTGGCTGAAACATTCTGAGTTGGGTCTTGCTATTCATAAAGAAAACAACAATAATATGGATAATAATTTTTTTTATTATACTCGCGTGTGAGTTGTACTGATTTTACAAAACTCGTGTCAGGATTCATGTATTACCCTCGCTCTCAGGTAATACAAAGATCCTGACACTCGTTTCATAAAATTAGTATGACAGACACAAGCTTGTTTAATAATCTCGAATTAAGTATCTTTTTAAACAATTATTTTGTAATATAATATATAAAATGTATTTGGCACTGAAGATATGTTCTCTGGTGTAATTTATTAGTTGCCCTCTAATTTTGACATGCCTACATTAAGGTGCAAGAGAAAACTATTACAGTGTCAGTGCTAACAAATCTAAACTGGTTATAACTTAAAATATCATAAACTTGAAAACGAGAAAACATGGAAATGAACCTTGTGTGGTCAACAGTATTGAACATCATGGTGGGTTTTTTTTTAGACGAAATGGAAAAACACATTTACGTGTTTCCGCATATCTCTTACATCCCTGTACATAAAATGTAGCCAAATGGAAGATACCAACTGTTGACAAGTTAATATTTCAACTGTATAATGTAGGGAAATGTCTTTATATAGGCTATGCCTGTTGGCCAATCCCAGCTGTTAATATAAACAGAAATAAATATGTTAAAACCACAAGAAACCAACTGGCTTTTACTGCTAGCTACATAAAACAGCTTTTTCAGTACTGACCACGGTGGTGTTAGCAACTCGAAGCATAATCACATCGCGTGACTCTGTCAGGTTGAACATCTCGGCAAGATGCTTTTGGAATGTAACTCCAAACTTCACAGGCTGATGTGGATCTGAAAAATGAATTTTTAATGACATAAAAAACCCCGGTATAAAGATCAATTAGCCAACAGGTGTTCAGGAGGGCAATTGCTCATGATCAATATATGATAGATTGCCAGAACCTATGAGCATTTGCCTTCCTAAAAACACTATTTCTCAAAGAAAAGGAATGTTTAAAACTATTTTTTACACACTCGTTGGTGAGAACATTATGCATTATTTTTGATACCACATGGGTTGTTTACACACGTACATGTGTTAATAATTTCAAGACATATGACTAGCTGCTCCTACATGTAGGTGATGACCAGGTCACCAGTATCATGCATCCAATGAAAAATAACATGGTCAAAAATAGATTACATTGTGTCATATAGTTAACCTGACAATCTTGTGTCTGTGACGAAAGTGCAACAGCTGTAAATAACTTTTAGTCAAAAGAGAGGTTAAAATTTGCTTAAAAGCTGGTTTTTGAGGATATGAAAACAATAGAATAAAACATTTGTATCTGTTAGATATCTTTTATCCAGAGTTCGACAAATTCTCTAGCCCGACGCCTGTGGCTAGTGTTTTTTAAGTTCGGGCTTGAACGAAACGCAAAACCACCACACTCTTTATCGCTTGATTGTGGGGTTTTGTTTTTCTCTTGGCTCAAATTTCATTTAGGCCTAATAAATTTGATTATGACATTTGTCATTGAATAATATCAACAACACAATCAGTATATAATAATAATGCACTTGAACTACATGTAGGTTTGTAAACTGCAGGTACATGATGATGATACCTCTACATCGCCACAGTTACAGCATGCATTGTTTACTTTTCCCTTTCAAGTTTCTGGCACAAGAAGTAAGTCTAATGACATGCCTGTTTTGATTAGTTGCACACGTCATGTGATAATGATCTCACACATGTTTAGGCTCAGAACTTGGAAATCACCAATCACAACGACAGGTAAATCTCAATCAAGTAAACCACTGCTATGCTTTGAATTTCAGTGTTTGTTTTATTTACCTATTGTTTTCTAATTTAATACCTCACTGACATGTAGTTATTGACAATTAGATGTTGCGGTTATATTCTTTTGATATTGGTCTGACACGGGATTATGCCCTGTATCTGAGCAATTGACATCACCGTTTCTGGTGACAAATATTCATTCATTCATTTTTTATTGACTTTGAGCTAAAAAGCTCATCAGTTACAAGAAGAAAATATATAAATATATTAACACACAAACACACAAACAGTAGGGCCCTAAATGTATAACCCACTACTGAATACACTGAACCATCTATCACCCTGTGTCACACTGTCGTACCCTCATTTAAATTTAATTATATTGATAGTAGGTTTAGATATCAATTATGAGTTTGCTCAACTATTTTTCCCCGGGGGTAGGGCAAAAGCGAAAACGAAACTATGATGATAGATCACACTTGACTAAAAAAAAACCATACAACACAACAAAAAACTGAAAGTTACAACATGATTTAAGGGTTTGTTTTATTTTACTGTTATACTCGTAAATGTGTAATGTTATAATTGATCAGGAATTTGGGCTAGTTCTTTATCTTGGTGGCTAATGACTTTTCACAATATTTGTCATTCTCTGATTTATCTCTCAACTCGTTGTTTAAAAAACGTATCAAACTTACTTTCACTCCTTAGATACATTTCAAAACTACTCATTGTGAAATAAATGGTATCTAACGGCCACTCGTGTATTATTCTCTATATATAATAGCTATTTTGTGTCTAATATATGATTATTAACCATGAGACAGGAAACCCACTCTGTAACAACACATACAGCCTACTGTTATCAACATTTTCCCCATAGACTACAAAACACATATCAGGATTATTACATACCAGACACAGAATATTGCATTATGTTGGTATAAACATTGTTTTGTTTTATCACACTACTAGAGCATATTCATTAATTAATCATTGGCAATTGTAGTGTTATGAATTGGTTTGAATTTCATCATCGATCATTGGTTGTAATCGGTTTCGACCATCCGATCAACTTTCGATGACACAACGGTTAGAATTATATTTATAAACAGAGGAAGGAAGGACTGCCATAGAGTCTGAAACTTTAACATCATGGCAATTCAATACAAACTGCATACATGTAACATCATTTTTACAAGCACACGTTTTTAAAGATGCAGATTTGGATTGAATCCACTATATTAATTTTCAGACAATTTAGTTTTTCTTTTATTGGTTACATGCACTGCCTCACAACCAAGGCCTTTAAATAGTTATCAGGTTCAATTATTTATTAGACCTACACCTGTAACAATGAGCTGAATTTGTGACTCACATCCATTGCTGTTCATCAGTTTAATGGAACAAGAAGCCACGTCCTTACAAAAGTACCCAAAGGCAAACACTGCATGAGTTTATAATTCACAAAATAATATCTGATGACACATGAAAGCAGCATAAATAGCTACATCAAAGCAGCATAAATAGCTACATCCCTTAAGAACACACAGATATTCTCTTGGGTGGAAACGCAGTGTTTGTGTATAAGAATTGATAAATCATTTAGTGTGCAGAGAATTTCAATAGAGGACTTACAATGTACAGAAAAATGAAAGGATAGGCATATTTATTTAATTATACCTATATGAGAGAGAGAGAGAGAGAGAGAGAGAGAGAGAGAGAGAGAGAGAGAGAGAGAGAGAAAGAGAGAGAAAGAGAGTATACGTGAAGGTCAGAGGGCGAGAAATAGCCAGTGAGTGAGAGAGAAGAGAGTGAGCATGAGATAAAGGGTGATGATGAGGGCGAGCGAGAAAGTGTGTGAGAAAGTGAGTGTGTGTAATGTAAGAGAGAGTGAGAGCTAGAGTTATAGACGAGACCAAAAGACAGAAGAATGGACAAAACCTACTGGCACAACACACGTAAGTAGTGAAATGCAGCAAGAGATATTTAGCACACAACAGGGCTCTACATTAACTTTTTAAGGCACCTGTCCTGTAGGACATGCAAAAAATAAAACTACCTGTCCCATCAGATATACCACATGTCCTTGCATATACGTATATATATACATATTTGTTTCGTTATCATCAGATTTTGAAGCACCTGTCCGATCGGACAGGTGAAATGGGGTATTCACATGTCCCCAGTAAATTCTACCTGTCCCGGATAAGCGGACAATCCTTACTGTCGAGCCCTGCACAAAGAGGATTAAGAGGCTATCCGGGATCCCTTAATACAACACAATACAACTGCACATAAATTGCATGTATACATGTTTAACAATGAATACTACGCACCATGTTCCACAACTCTCATAGAAGCCAGGTAAAACTGCTGGAATCCAGGAGGCTGTGGGGAAGCATTGAAGTCAAAGTACCCAAGAACAGCAGACTGAAAGTTAAATTAAAATACTCAATAAATGTTACATAAAAACATTGATTTATCAATCATTTACAAAGAAATTTACAGTATATACCAGGTAATATAATGGCTGGAACAAGAAATAGCCCAATGGGCCCACCGATAGGGATCAATCCTAAACCAACCACACATCAAGTGAGTGATTTAGCACTGGGCTACGTCGCACCTCCCCATCAGGGAATAAACATGTTTGGTCTGGGCAACCATGGAACATTTTGTCTTGATTATCGATATTACTGGTCAACTGAAAATTAATTGGCAACTACTGTTTAATCTTTTAAAATTGTGTAGCGACCTCTGTAACTTGCATAGCAAATTACGATACAATAATGAACAAAATGTTCCCGGGCAGCATCACCATCAGTGGTGGGATATCTTTTCACCATACGACTCCTCTTTATGTCATCACCGTTAATAAGAAAGCAAGAAATGTTTTATTTAACAACCCACTCAACACATTTTATTTACGGTTATATGACATAAGGACCACAGATAATGATAAGAAACCCGCTGTCGCCACTTCATGAACTACTCCTTTTGATTTGCAGCAAGAGATCTTTTATATGCACCATCTCACAAACAGGGCAGTACATACCACAGCCTCTGATATACCAGTTGTGGTGCTGTACTACCGGGCTACGTACTATCCCTCAGTTAATAAGATTATCAGACCGTTCATCATCTGACATCTTGAGCATATGGGCAGTGGTGCAATCCCACAGGATGACAATCCCAGACCTCTTAGTGTCAGAGTAGTGACAGACTTTCCGAGGCGGTAACAGACTGCAAGTATGGTTTGTTTATTTGTTTGTCTGTTTTGTTTAACAACATCACCAGAGCACATCGGCTAATGGTAATTCGGACAACTTGATTAAGGTTTTATTTGTTATAAAATAATTAAATAAACTTGTGGTCAAATTCAGCTTTTACATATTGGGAGTTATTTTTATTAAAATATGTGACCCGTATCTTGTTTTCATTAGAATATATATTAATCAATTGCTTTGGTCTTAATAACTGTGTCATTTCTATTAATGCCATCCAGTAAAACATCGAAATGAACTCACATCGTGGCGTGCAGTAAAGTCTAGGATCTCTGTTTTGCGATGAAATGATGTCAGAGGATACATGATATTTTCTAAAAACTCCACCATGTGATCAGCTGACAACACACCTGTGACAAGACATGAATAATAGAATGTGATGACTGCTCACCAAACATAAAAACTATATGGCTAGTAACTGAATAACAAATCTATATTTTAAACCTATACTCTGCTTCCACTTAACAGCTGACAACATACCCATGACAAGACATCAATAACAGAATGTGATGACTGCTCACCAAACATAAAAACTACATGGCTAGTAACTGAATAACAATTCCATATTTGAAATCTATACTCTGAGACAGTCTTCCACTCAACAGCTGATGTATTTATGTTGGGGAGTCGTTAAACATTCATTCTCTACCAACCACCACTTTAATTGTTGTTTTTTTGTCAATAAATCCATATTGATTAGACATAAAAAGAAATGAAAGCTGTTTTACAAATAATAAAAACATTATATTTCTATATGTAATTTGTAAAACAATGTTCAAAATAGATAGACATATATATATATATACATTGTATATACATATTGATGGACAAAACATAAGAGAGCACATAAATACACTGTAGTAAGAGCATACATTTTGTATGCTGACTTCAACCAAAACTGTAGCCCATGCACTGTCAGGAATTTAATTCAACAATTACATATCTGTATTTCATATAGGCAATAAGTACTCTAACCGTGAATTAAAATCTGGTCTTATAAACCACAAGTTTCCAATTTTTTGCCCTTATCAGTATAAAAGTTAACAGACAAATTCACAGATACAGTAAAAAATAAGGTAATATCACAGTTTGGAAATCATATTTTCTCTTCTTTCTTTTTTATCTGGTCTCATATACCACAAGCTTCCTTATTTTTTCCTTTATCAGTATAAATGTTAACAAAAATATTCACACATAGTGAAAAATAAGGTATGCTCACAGAAAGGGAAGTAATATTTTCTCTTCTTTTTTTTCATATCATACTTACATACATGTACATAAAACAAATGGATCTCCAATTAGTAAAAACAGACAACCTAAGAATAATAAAATAAAGAACTTACTGACAGCAAGATTGCAGCTTAAAAAGATGAGCATTAACATTTAAAGTCTAATCGAATATGAAGTGAAACCAACCCAAATACCGGTAGCCGTCTATGTTGAGGTAGTACACAAAGAGAACAGGGTACATCAGAAACTTGTAGCGCTTACGACACTGCCCATCTGGCCACCAGCAGTTCACTGCTACAAACTTAACCTGAAAAGTAAATACATATAGAATACTAAACAAGCTTGCCTGTTATACCATTTTTATGAAACAAGTGGACAGTTTTAGTATATGACGAGCAAATGCGAGTCAGATACATGTACCAACACTGTTCACAAGTTTCATAAAAATGGTATGACAGGCAAGCTTGTTTAATATTTTATTTATTACAAACCAACTGCAAACAAGCCGCAACGCAGAAGTAAACAAATGTCAAGACCTACTACATGGGTTTTTTGTTGACAAATTGGATCCGCAAGTGATCTACGTCACACAAACACATGGGCGTGGGGACTTATGTGCACACTGTATCATGTGTATGACTCTGTATATACAGAATTCCAAAACAATTTGCAGTCTTTTTCAGTTAAAGGTTGCTCAATAAAATAAAAAAAATACTTGAATATTATATTTCTCCCTAAATATGTTTACAAATTTACAATGGGATGTATATGGTGTAGGATTGCAAAAGGTTCATTAATAATTAGTATATAATCACGTGGCCCACGAATGATATTATTTTTCTCCATAATACACAAGGTATGTTTGTATAAATTAAAAATGGGATGTGTGGTGTAGGATTGCAAAGGCTCATTAATAATTAAGTGTACATGTAATCATGTGGCCTATGAATGACATTATTTTGGCAAGCAACATCATCTTCCCTAGCCTGAGCTCTGTCCATTGATTTATACCAGTAATGGTATAGGTCATAGCAACTGGTTCATTACAACAGATATATTCTCAATGAAAAACATTTACAGTCAAACCTGTCCTATCGGCCACCTGTACTTAATGGTCACCTGCCTTAAGCGGCCACTTTTTCCCCTCCCAAATGATTTATTATGTAAATGCACCTGTAATAAGCAGTCACATGTCTAATGCAGCCAGCTGCCACCTAAATGGCATCCAAATTTTGTTAAATACTTGAATTAAGTGGCCACAGGAAAGTTTTACTATTATAGAAAAGGGTTATTTTAACAACAGCGATAATGTACAGCAAATAACCGATCTTCACACCTTCAGGAATACTAGTACCCATTCAGTCCTGACATCTCTACTGTATGTCAATTAAGAAGTATGTCTCTGGAATGCATCTAATTGCTACTGGGCAGGCTGCGCTTGATATTTGTAGGTTCCACAATTAAATGGAAAAAGAAAACAAACTTGCTGAGAACAGTTAATATAATACATTCCATTAGCATTATTTCTGAAGGAGACGACATATCAAAAGTTGATTTATAGTCAACTGTGAAGCACAAATCCATTGATTAGCAGTACAGACAGTAAAACAAGAAACAACAACAAATGTTTTAAAGACTATATATGTGACACCCTGTACTCAGCGGCCACCTGTCTTAAGTGGCCACTTTTATCTACTCCCTTGGGTGACCGCTTAAGACAGGTTTGACTGTATATCTAATTTGTGAAAAGAGCCACTACCCACATTACCTAATGCTTTCGTCAACAACCCCTCCAATCCCATATCTTTAACAAGTCTGACTATACACATACACAAAATATAATATTTAAATTTGTATTTAATAATTTGCGATTAAACAAAGTTCAGACTGACCTGGTTCTGCAGATGTTTGGCTGCTTTGTTGAACTCCCAGCGGACTGACATTGACTTGGCACACCAGGGGGCGTAATACATGAGGAATATCACTTCCTCCCGACCCAGCAGCTCAACGACCGGATCGAGCTCACCATACGGGAACTCGAGCACTGGCGAACCGAGAGGGAAGAACCTCTTAGGTGGCCGCGGAGGAATTGTGATTGGCTTGGACTTGAGGCTGAAATACATATTGTAGATGTATGCATGTAATGGTCATAGATCCCTTTGATATTTTGGTTTATTATATACACAGCAATGAAATATATAGATCTATGGACACCATGAAAGTGATATCTGGTGAAAATTCATATTTTTACTGTATTTTAGCTACAGTAAAAATATATACTTCTTTTTTTTAAAGTGTGTGATTAAATGATCTCCCTTTATCTTGTTTCTTCGTATTTAAATTTATTGATTACCAATGCATCTGCTCGTCTTTGAAAATATAAAAATGTAATTTAAACAACTGTACGATTACGATAAAATATCTAACACAAACTGAATACGAAGCTAAATAATTATAACACAATGTAGTGTATTGAGTGCAAGTGTAAGAATTTAACGGCGGTCAATTCGTTTTGTTTTTGTGGAAGTTTTTGGAGGATAATTTTGTCAGGTATGTTTGCATAGCAGTATTATTAAATAAATGTTAATAACGATAATTTGTATTTAAATTTTGTTTTAAAAGTTTATGGTCAAGTAAATTTTCAGGAAAAGTTCCACAGGAAGACATGTGTAATGGCATTACATGTTTCGATAGGATAAGTGAAAGATATTGTAAAAAAGCGAAAAATATTATAAAAAGTTAGGAAAGATGTATATATATATATATATATACATGTAATAAATAGATCATTTCATGTTTTTTCCGAATATGATTTTTATGTCAACGAGTGATGTGTGAAAACCATATTTTTACTCACTGCTTCACAATTCATGAAAATATGTTTTTCACACATCACTTGTTGACATAAAAATCATATTCGAAAAAACCCATGAAATTGCCTCTATTTATTAAATGATTTAATATGTACCTATTGCTGTCAATGGGTTATTTGTTAATAAGCCAACAAGAGCTGTACACCAGAGCATAATGTTTTGATAAGATTTAGTTTTAAAAAGTGAATGACATCAAACAACACTTGTGCCAATTGTAATGATGTCATATTATTACTGATGAAGGCAACCATGCAAGACTGTCATTCAATATAATTAAATGTCAAATAAAAATGTTATTTCAGAAGTGTTATAAGAGAAAATAGAATTGATTACCCATGTTTTTAATATGTAAAATGTATCCAACTAATCTATTTGTAGTTAATCAGTATTTGTTTCAGCAGGGCATCAAGTAAGTCTAATACCACTTACATATATTCAGACGTGATATATTCAGAGAACACTTTAAGTATCATGCTGCAATTTGCTACACAAGTTTTAGAGATCACTACACAATTTTAAAACATGTTAAAAACAGTAGTTGCTAATAATTTTCCAATGGACTAGAAATATCACTGATCAAGATTTTGAGAACAAAATGCTCCCTGATTTTCCTTATTAAAAACAGTCATAGCAAGTACTCTATGCATGAAAATAAATGACATCAACAAATAATTAACAGTCATTTTACACTTTGACAATATAAACTGAAATAATAGTTTAATATAATTTACAAACTTAATTATTTTAATTATATAATAATAATAATGTGTATAATATGCTGAGAATCTGACACGTAAATACCACAGGGCTTCTAGATTATGGTAGTTCCACTCCCATGGCTACTGATTATCAAGGTTGGGCTAGTAAATATCTACTGGTGCCATGCCCAATGTCTAGTGAAATTTTGGTGTCAAATATTGCAGTTCCATGTAAGTATTTTATAATTATATGAATATCCTCCCCCCACCACCCAATGTCAGTGTTTTTAAGCTATTATCTTTCTTTAGCTAACATATTATCAGAGTTTCACTATTATTTGGTAAAAATGTATTAACTTAGAGTAAAGTGAGGCTAGTAAATTTTTAATTGTGGCTTGTACATTTTTAAAATCAATGATCCAATGGCTAGTGGATTTTATAAAAATTCTAGAATCCCTGTTACCACATTTAATATAAAATGCTACTAGTAATTTTCATTTCACATACACAGGCATTGCCACGATTTTTTATAATGGAAAGAAAAAAATGTTTTATTTAATGACACACTCAACAGATTTTTATATGGTTAAGGACCGTACCGATATTGAAAGAGGAAACTGCTGTCACCACTTCATGGACTACTCTTTTTCGACTGGCAGCAAGGGATCTTTTATATGTACCATCCCACAGACAAGGTAGTACATACCATGGTCTGATATACCAGTCATGGTGCACTGGCTGAAACATGAAATAGCGCATAGGGATCGATCTCACACCAATGGGGATTGATCTCACACTGACTGTGCATCGAGTGAGTGCTGTACCACAGGCACTGGGCTATGTCCCGCCCATTTCATAATGGAGCCCTTGGCAAAATATCCCATCGTAGGAATTACTATTAGGATTGCATGATGGGTCACTATATTAGTTTTCCACTCAATTTTGTATTCTAGTGGTCAGAACACATACCTGTGAACTCTCACGCATTTGGCATGAGTCTCATACATCTGTAACAAAGATCACGCTCTCACGCAACGTAAATAATCTCAATTTTTTTCTAAAAATACAAAGTTTATAATCATGGTTTATATTTTAAAACTGAATGAAATTATATGCTGATAATTAATGCAGGTCTCTGAATTTGTTACCTATTAATAATAATACAGAATACTGAACCTATTCTCGGTTCAATACCAACAATCACTTGCGGGTGCTTCCAATGACCGACTTGTACGGTTTAACATTAACCGTATTAATTACTCAAACTTACATTTGACACTCAATTTTTTTTTTTTTTTAAAGATATTTCTATTTTGTACTTAAACAAACAACATAAAAAAACTTTGCCCTGGACCTGACCAAGAGCCTGCAGTCCCTGGACCATGACTTCTAATTTTCTCACACCTAAGAACTGCCACAGGTTGACAGCTCTGAGGACGAAGCCTTGCACTTGGTAAAAGTGCTCGTCTGATGTATTTGTATGGTTGGCCTAGGATCGATTCAAATTGCTAGGCCCATTGGGATATTTTTCATCCAAGCCAGTGCACCAAAACTGGTATATCAAAGTATGTGGTATGTGCTATCGTGTCTGTTAAATGGTGCTTATAAAATATATGTTACTAACAGAAAAATATAGCATGTTTCCTTTCTACCTTTCTAAATCTTAGTAAGACTGTCAAAATATCATGTCTGACATCCAATAGCGGATGATTCATAAATTAATGTGTTCTAGTAGTGTTGTTAAACAAAACAAACTAAAAAAATCTTGTATTCCAAATGTTCCAAGTTCTATTAAAAATGTAAACAAACATTGCAACACGACACACGTGCATCTGATTCTGAAGTCAAAATCTGTTGTAAAAATAATTTATATCTATAACAAGAGATATTTGCACCGGTTTACCTGTTTCCATATCGAGAGATGACAGTCACTGACAGCGTTATAGCCAGAAGAAACAGTTCTGGGTGTCTCGTCATAGCTCTATACCAGACGCTGGGATGTGCAACGTGTGAAGTTGGGTTCGCGACAGCGCTCTCCATTGGCTTTAGTCCACGTCACATTTCGAAAACACGCTTTCCAAACCAGCATCTGCCGGTTGTTAAAAAAAATTCAGAAAGCTTAAATGCAATAATTACAGACATGTAAAGCAATGAAGGCGACCATTTTTTTTTTAACAAGGAAGATTACTTTTTACTGATGGAAAACAAAAAAAGTTTATAAAAATTCTAACCCTCTAAGGGAGATAAGTTTGTCAAAACAGGAAGTCGAAGTAGTCAGGTTTAGTTTGGAGGGCCTTATTTGGGTGTGTGAAATATTGCACAAAAGTATCGGTATACTCATTAAAACAATTTGTATTATTATTAAAACAATTTTAATCATATTTGTTCAAGATGTAACAAGAGGAACTGCATAACGATGAATCTTTTACAGTAAATTGGGTGATATTAATGGCACATCCAAAAATAAAAAACAGGAGGACCTGGTTGTTTTTTATTGGAAAAAAAGAAAGAAATGCTTTATTTAACGACGAACTCAGCACATTTTATTTATGGTTATATGGCGTCAGGCATATGGTTAAGGACCACACAGATGCCTCGACTGGGATCCGAACCCAGTATCTATCAGCCTGTAGACCGACGGCTAACCACGACGCCGTTTTTTTAAAAATATTTTTTTTATTGGTGTCTGTCTTTGTGTGTGTGTGTGTGTGTACATTGGAAGATCCATCGACTAGTTGTGTATTTTTGTTTTTTAATTCCAGGTATGGATCCAGGAATTTTTGCAGGGGGGGGGGGAAGAGTCTAGTTCATAAAAATAAACTTGAAATGTAAATGCACATTTACATTCAAGTTTATTTTTATGAACTGGGGGGGGGGGGGGGGTGTCCAGTCTTGAGCTTAGCTTGCCAGACATCACTACGCCAGTCGCGCATTAAAACATCAGAATCATTGGTCACGAGTGGCGGGGGATGTCTGCCGGATCTGCGCCTGAATTCATCATCCACAATATCTATGGTACCACTAAACTGGCCTAAAAACTGGTATTTAATAAGCTTTTCAAAAATATCCAGGGAGCATATCCCCCACAGACTCCCTAACATTTGTACTCCCTTTAGGAGTTTGGCTTATTTACCGTTGACCAATTCAAATTGCCCTTTTTAGAATTGTGTCCCCACCTACTGAGACAACCCCATCCTTACCATACACACATAGGCCTACTTGATAATCCAAATAAGGCACAATATTTCACACGAACTGGTGTTAGCGGTCAGTTACGATGCTTGCCTTGCATGATCAAACCACCTCGGTGGATCCATTCAGCCAATTGTTTTTTCCTATTCCAGCCTGTGCACCACAACTAGTCAAAGACAGAGATATGTTTTCCTTGGTAAGTGCTCATAAAATAACCCATGCTGCTAATGGAAAAATGTAGTGGAAATCCTCTGATGACTGTCGGAATTACCAAATGTCTGACATCCAATAGTTAATAGGCTCTAGTGGTGTCGTTAAAACAAACTTTATCTTGTTGCATGTTGGTTATGCAAATTAAAATCTATGTGAACTACCAATCAGTATTGTAATGAAGTGTTACTTTCTTAACTTAAAACTTGAAAACTTCAGAATCACTGGAACTGATTTGTGTACTATTATTCGACAAACATCTACAGTCCAACTTAAAAATACCATCTCAATGCAAAATTAATTGGGTTTTAAATACATTTGAAATTTTAGTGTACCAGCAGTACATGATCATGGCACAAATATGCAACCAAATAAATGTACCGTAACTGAAAAATAAGTAAAAATCATGTAAACAGACTTCTAGTTACCTAAGATTTTGAATGTTTTGTCCCCTGAAGCACACTTTAACCTACGTACTGTATCTAAACTAATACCGTATTTTGCAACAGGCATCTTTTCACATGTTTATTTACTGATATTCTACTTAAGTATGATGTGTCATCATCAGCGCCCCCCTCCCCCAAGCAATAGACACACACTTTCCACCACCACCATCTACAACCTACGTAAAATGGCAAATACTATCACATTTCCAATTAAAACATGCCCCCTCCAACAACAAAATAAGTAAATAAACAAGCAACAAACATTGTGAACAATACACACAGTTTAATAAGTATATATCTACACATGAAACGGCTAAAATGTAAACTGTCAGCATGTATGGAATGCAGTTTTAACAATGAAAAATGTACATAATAAAAAAAAAAATTCAATAAATGTCGTCAAATACAATATACATTAATACATTTGTTTTAATATACCTATAAACAACTTGTCAAAAAGGTATCAAAAGCACACTCACTCATGTCATTGTTTTAATTCATATAATGATTGTTGGGCCATTCACAACCATCAGCATTTTAACAAGTGTACAAATGTAATCTTTCTGGCTACCATCCCTATTCTACTCTACCTTCAAAAAGGTGTCCATGAAAAATGTTGATTTTGCAACTAAACTGTTTCTTTAAAATGTTTTTAAAGATAAGCTAACACAGACACCACTCACCCACACAAACACTCCCCAAGTATGGTTTGTACATTGGTTAAAATGTTGATACATTTAAATGGTCTCTGTCATGCTCAAAAAACATTTCTGGATAAAAAGGAATTAATACATGATTAAAAATTAAATTTTAGTTTAAAATATATAAATTTAGATTTTGATACAAAACTAATATTAAGAATAATTTCTTCATATCATTAAGTAATAGAATAACATGATTCATGTTTACGTACTGTACTTGGAATGTCGAGTAGTTTATAAGAATTTACAAACAAGTCATGGAATTTCTTTACACTGAATGCTAACAGTATATATTTATGTATATACAGACTTGCCATTATTTTGTCATTAATAAAAAAAAATTTTATATTAATAAGAACTATCAATGGACATATAATTTTAAGTCTGTAAAAGATCAAATATAAGGCACTTTTAACAGGTTTTTGTTTTAAAGCTGTGATGGTACATATATGGATACATAAATATGTAGCAACATGGTGGCAATTAACTGTCAATAAGAGTTAAAGTATTGACAGAACAGTTAAAAGTTTCTGAACCTATAGGGAATGCCTTTTCTCACACTATGGAATTTACTACAAGTTATTTATGTCTTAGCTGACTGATTTTTTATATACAAGAATAGTAAAAAAACACCTGTTATTTCCAAAATATTTTTACTTTTCTTCTGTCCAAGCAAACTGAATTTATTTACAAAAAACATTTTTGTAGGAGGGGACAGACTTTAGTTTTCGTGTACTGCATACCATTTCTGTTTCAAATAAAACACATGTTGTGCTACTATAAATATTGGTTTGACCAGAAACACATCAGCTTTTCCAAAATTGATGATTTAAACAAGAAGTTGTAAATACATGTGATTTGTAATTTTATAGCTGTAAACGTCTGAACATTCTTAAAACTGGCTAATAACTAGGGGGAGTGTTTTTAATTTTTAACCATTCCAGTCACTCAACCATTAAATATGTTCCATTTTCTAAACTATCACCAACTAAAACTCTGACTGTAAAATTATTATAAGAAACTGCACCTTAATTTGATCAATTTTTTTTTATTTTTTTTAAATCAGTTCTTACAAAACACTAAGTTGTTTTGTTTTGCTTACAAATTATTTTGTGCTACCATGACCACCAGATTGATCAGAAACAGGTTGAATTTGCTAAAACAGATAATCTAAGCAAATAGTTGTAAAAATGTGCAAATTAATGGAAAAACTATTGTTATAGTAATAACTGAAGATATTTCACATTGCAGGGGCAACTCTGACACTCGTAAATTCACCAATTGCAAATTTCAAAAACAACTGGCAAATTTTAATTTGGTGAAATAGTTTAGAAGATAATTTGTTGAAATTTTGTGCTTGCTTAGAGTTAGCTTTGCATTGCCCGATATCTAGTAAATGACTTTAATTTCACTAAACAAGACCAAATTTCAATAATAATATTTAAAAAAATAAATCTAGTAATAATGAAAAAAAAAACATCGCTTATTAATAACATGGCTAATAATCTGCCATAGCACAATTTAAAAATTCAATGGAATTTATCTGGCTCTGATATGAATTTTACGAAAGTGTATTGAAAATTGAAAAACATTTCACTTCAACATTAATGTTTGTCATCCACTTTTGTTTAAAACATTTCTTTTTTTTACAAAACTAAAATAGTGCTGAATCCATAATTTCTAATATTATAATTTCTTTGTAAATAAATCTATTTTCCTGCATATTAGCTGAAAATTGGTAACAAAGAATCTCTATAAATAAATACTTTTGATATGTACACATATATATATATAATATAACTTTATGATTCAAAGAATAATAAAAGAACCTTTTAAAAAACACAACCCTCTGCATAAATAGTAACTTATACAATACAGGTGTTAGTAACAACTTCTATAATTAGAGTGGTAATTAGTGTGGTGGATTAAAGTACATTCGGATATGTCAGGATTCACAATCATCATTAGGTTTGGCTTCCAAATCTACAGCGGAGGCACATGTAAGTTACGGAACGGGGAATGTCGATTGTAAAAAGCATTTTAGCAATGAGCAAATATACAATGCAACTCTGCAAATAATAATGTTTCAAAATCACAAATACAGCAAATAAAATACATGTA
Source organism: Dracogyra subfuscus (assembly GCA_016106625.1). Lineage (NCBI taxonomy): Eukaryota > Metazoa > Mollusca > Gastropoda > Neomphalida > Peltospiridae > Dracogyra > Dracogyra subfuscus. Next base: position 22,869 of record JAECMU010078303.1, read on the forward strand.
TACACATCAAAAAATTGCATAGTTTTATAGTACACAGCAAGATACAGATGTGTCTGCAACCAATAAAAAGTATCCCAATGTAAATTTGTTTGTTAAATAACAATTTAGATACATAATTTTCTGTATATACAGTATATGTTTATATGCATACAATCAGTAGGCCTACCTATTTTCCAGGATTTAATAGTTCAATTTTTAAAAATCTTATTTGAAATTTGACCAAGCAAACATTTATAATGTAAAATCTAATTAAAAAAAACATGTACAGTAACTTGCAGTAATAAAATACTTAACTGTATAAAATAATTCAAAGTGAAAGGTAGTATTTCAGAATGTATCTGCCTTCCAAACAATACAAATATGTCAACTCGTACAAAACACTGTACGACATGAGCTCTCAACCTTTGTGTAATTTCCTCCTTGTTATATAACAAACCTCTAATGCACTTACAGAAGTAATTTTCCTTCTTCATTTCAAAAAACCAAAAGGTAACTTTTAAGTTAACAATTAAGTAACAGGTCAAAATGGTTACCAAATACAAATTGTGGTAGAAATATTTTAAAGATAAAATAAATTTTGTTTTAAATGTTGGCACTTTAAAGATGCTCTTTTATTTACAAAGACAATCATGTAAAAAATTTGTTTTAAATGTTATGTATATTTATGTACTATGTTCAAAACACAGTTTATTTAGGTTCTGAGATATTTTATTTGATTAAAAATTCAAAATGTTTTGGCTTGTTGCTAATCCTGATATTTTATTATATAATTTTCTTAGTCTAATTTTCTTAGTCTAATTTTCTTAGTCTAATTTTTTTAGTCTAATTTTCTTAGTCTAATTTTAATACCAACTTTATAAAAAAAAATGATACTCACAACTAAAACAAAAACAGCAATACAAAAATAAATTTGTCATCAAATTTCTTTTAAGAGGTTGAGAACTTGTATATAATGAATATATTACAAATATGGAACAGGCCATTTTTAATACCAAAATAGGCAAAAACTACAACCATTATAGACCAGACAAAAATAAAATAGTGGAATCTATGTTTAAATGGTTAAAATTGTGGGTTTTTTTCTTAAATATCTTGGTTAAGGGTTTGTGTTCCTCTTACAACACTGTAAAGTATTTCTAGTTTCCACTTACAGGATTTTTTAACAGAATATTGATTTAGGTTTATTTGATGTCACCATTTGATGCAAACCAGAATTCTGATAGGTCTTCTTCTTTTTTTTAAATATGTCAAACTGAAATGGTAGCATGTTTAATAATTCAGAAATCAATGACTGAACCCCACACACACACACCCCACAAAAATAATTTAATAATAATAATAATAAAACCCCAACATTTATTAATTTCCAGATAGAATGTTGGATTTAAAAATGACAAGCAAATATATAAGTTATTATGTACTTTCAAATATAAATGTCTGACCAGTTGTCAAGAAATTATAATCAAATATGGACCAATGTTTTAGCTAAATATACAGCACAGTGTTTTAAGAGGACCAAAAGCCCTTTAAGTAGCTCATATCAATAATTAAAAAACAATGACACCAATTGCAATTAAATTGTCTGGATTAGATTTCCATTTTTCAAATGCATTTCTTCACTTTTGATCTTTTGATTAAAAAAAAAGAAAGAAATCATAAACATATTAACTACCACATTTAATATAAAAAAAAATTTCAACAAAATATTTTTTTCATAAAACGTAACTGACAAGAACTATAATAATTTTATTAATATATATTAAAATTAGATGCACTAAACATTGTTATGTACAATGTATATGAAAAATAAAGTGTTTTTTTTCTTCAAAAACAAAATATAAATTTAGGAATATAGGTGTAGATATGTTCTATATAAGGAATAGATTTCTAAAATGTTTAAATAGCATTCAGAGAGTACTCAAACAATAGATGTCCCCTACCGGGCCCAACAATTTATATCTCCCCAGTATTTGAACTTGGGAGATAAACTAAGACACTACAAGAGAAGGCACAAATAATTGACAGAAGAAGGCACACACTACTTGAGACAGTAGAAAAGGCAAAGACAGCCTGAATACTTTAGGCACTTGAAAGATTTAACAATTTATATTCTTGCCCCATAACAGTACAACCAAAGACAATAATGTGTGCCCAGGAATGAGTAATCATTAATAATCATTAAAAGAAAAAAAAATCACAACAAATTGAGCAAAAGGTATTTAACAGAATTTTGTAATCACAACCAGAATGTGATACCCACCCCATCCCCCCTAAAAAACCCACACCCAAAAACCCTGACCCAAAGCAATAAACAAACAGTGATTCCCACCAATCAAAATGAGATATGTCACAGAAAATTAACCAATTACTTGATTTGTTTCAAAATGTTTTGTGACCAATAATCTGACTGCCTTGTATAATAGACATTGCATTTCAGTGAGCAAAACATAAAGCAGGAGACATATAAAATACTTAAGAGACAACCTATCGAGTAATTAATAACTATTGATAATAGGAAAGGAAAATCAATGTTTTTTTAATGACACCTCAGCACATTTTCAAAATTAAAATTATATGGTGTCTAGTACATGTTATGTATATTTATACACTTTCCCATAAACAGGACAGTACATACCACAGTTCTTGATATACCAGTCATGGCACACTGGTTAGCACAGTAAAACAACCACTATATTAGGTTCCCTTGAAAAAACAATAGCAACAACATTTTGTCATTGACAAGGTCCTATTTATCAACACCTCAACCACCAGCCCAGGAAATCCTGCATACATGCTGGTAATCGACAGATGCCTACATGAACTTGTTCAGGAAACAATTAATGACCATGATTCACAAGACTACTGGGGAAGATGAATGTTATTACCAGCCTTGGTGATATAGTCGTTAACCTATAAGACTTTAGGCTGGTAGGTACTGGGTTCACTACCCAGTGCCGGCTCCCACCCAGAGCAATTTTCAGAGACTCATTGTGGAGTTGTAAGGCCACTATACAGACATTTCTCACACTAACCACTAACCTGTTAACTCCTTGTCCTCGATACAGCCCAGATAGCTGATGGCATGTTCACAGAACAGCGCGCTTGAATCTTAATTCGATATCAGTTCGAAAATTATTTGAAAATAAATTAAGTGGTTGGTCACCTTGGCTCTGTTAAAATTATGTTTAAAGTGACCCTCTTGAGTTTTTAGCCATAGCAAGACATCCATTTGTTCCTTTTCTTTAAAACACTACTTTACTGTAACATGTTTTGAATATGGGTACATATGTAAATAATTGTACAGATAAATACATTTTTAATGACATTTGGCCACATTATTTCATATTTTGTTTGGTCATTGGAAGAAATAATAAATTTGTACATGTGAAATTATTTAAGACAAAACAAAATTGATATTGAGACACTACAAAACATTAAGATGTCCAGAAATGCATTGGTTATTGAGACTTTTTCACTTTCTAAGCATGAAAATTAAAGTGAATTATAATTTTAATAATGTAAAAATATGCAAAAAAACCTTTAAAATGGCTCAGGATGGTCCTTTAAACTCATGAAGATAAGAAGACACCTGGAGACACCTGAACAACCACTAAAATAAGCAGAATCTAGTAGCTCATATAGGCTAGAGATTTTCAAAGCTATCTTAGTGTTATGATATCACACAACTGTAGTAAGCTATCACATCACTACACTGCATGTCAAAGCCTCAAATATCTAGGCCCAGGTTACTAGAAAATATGAATGTAGGGATCGAATAAAATATAATAAAATAAACAATCAATACATAACTTCCTAAATATAAAAATACTGTTCCCAGTTTGGTTACAATCTAAGAATGTAACCAGGAGACACAGAAAGGTTCAAATTTATTCACAACCAAGCATTTCAGTTTTAAAAAACACTTATTACCTTAAACTGTCAATACAATGTGTTTTAAAACTGTGGATCGACACACAACAGATCTGTAAAACATTCTAACCATAGAACACACCAATGAAGCCAACCAACATGAAACTAAAATATTATAATTACACAACTAATTAAAATATATCATCTGATTAAATAAATAGACATACAGGTTAATACTAGTGGTTAAATTCTGAAATCAGCAGCCATTTTTCAACTGGTTCACACGAATTAAGCAAATTAGATGCACTCAATGTTGCAATACACATATTAGATAAAATATATGAGCAGAATATGACATTAAAAATGGATAAAATTCAAGGATTTCTCATAATGCATTGAACATTATAAAAATCACATAGACACACAGCCATTCCTCTAACTCTACAGTATGTAATCAAGTACACGATTCAATAACACAAAATTGATCATGATCAGTCAAAATATTTATCTGATTCCAGCAGACCTAAACAATGCATAATGAAAACATTATGATCTCAGGTTATCTTTAAAAAAAAAGAAAATCAGTCTAATATATAAAAACATATGTACTAAACTTAAAACAGCAAAGATATTTATTTCTCTTTTATGGTTAATAATGTTTATGGAGTTGTTGTAAAAATCAATATCAATCAGCTTTTGATAATAATGTACATACATGTCAAATTATATCACAATTTATTTCAAATTAGAAGTATGTTTTTAAGCTGCTTGTGACAAGGGTATTCAATATTCTATTCAAACAAAGCCAAATAATTACTGTCATAACTGTTAAACGAGGTAAGAATCTTATCACAAAGTTTTTGGTTTTTTAATGTCTCAAGGGTTTATGGAAGATGTAAATGTACATTAATTTATTTTTATTCTATTCTGTAGGTGGACAATGGGGAAAAAATGCTTATACCACCATCTGGTCAACCAGACATATTTAAAAATCAATAGCTTCGGTACCAATATTTCCATTGTAACTACCATTTAGAAGTTAACACAGACAAGTGCCCTATCCATCATATGGGCTCTCATCAATTCATTAAAACTCCTTAGGCAATTACAAGTGAAATAAGTTATTAAAACATGTATCATAAACACAGGAAGCAGAATTAGCAGTGCAAGGATTACTGGTAGCCATTTATCATTCTCTATCAATACAGCTATTCACCCAAAGACATCTCAATCAACATGAAGCAATGTTAAAAGCTTTTAAATCTTACATTACAGATATAGCAGAATGAAATATGCAAATGGTTTTGAAAAGGTAACAAAGTATAACATTTTAATTCATACTATTCAACAAATACTTTAAAATATTGAAAATTTAGCAAAAACAAACCCAAACAAACCCAATTTATGATTAGTGCAGTTTTGGTATTAAGCAAATTTCAGCTACCATTTTTGTTACTGTAGCAATTAAAAACAATACAAACCAAACTAAAAACATATCTCGGCATTAGGAAGATAATGATAAAAAATATGGTGGTTTATAGACACATTAAAACTTAAGTGGTTTTTTCTATGTTGATTCTAATGTCGTCTACTCTAGATGTAAAAACTCCCACTACAAACATATGATTGCACAAATTTGCTGGGTTGACTCCCGCTCCATTCTCACACTTCTACCGGATCTGTAGCATCTCGGGGGTCAAAGGGCAAACCTTCCCCATCGTCATAATCATCATCAAATTCATCCACATTTTCATCACTAAAAAAGACAAAATTATGTCAAAAGAAAATAATTAAGATATGACAGCCTGAAAATAAAGAGCAAAGTCAAAAGCACATTAGTTTATTTGAGCAGATAAAAAGCTATTTAATAGAAAATAGTTGTTTTTTAATGCAGATTAAAAGCTATTTTAATGGTCCATATCTAATGCAAACACTGACCAAATAATTAAAGGGACATACCCTAGTTTCAGTTCATGAAAATTAACATTAAGTTTAGTTTAATTTACAAACCTGTAACACATTTTGATAAAGCTGCAATTGAGTGAAACATGAGTCTTTGACTTTGAAATGGTGAAATACCCTCTAAAATAGAATAAA
>JAECMU010078312.1:0-14826 GCA_016106625.1 Dracogyra subfuscus
TTCTTTTGGAAGGTGTTTCTAGTCTTCAAAAGTCGGCTAATACACGGCAATATACGGTAATTATTACTGATATTTTATAAAAATAACTGAATTATGTCAACAATCCATAATTAAGAAAAAAATAACGACCTATTATTTTTGTAGTCACGTGATAGGCAACCCCAGAATAACTGCAGTGTTAAAATGATTTGCCAAGCTTGTGTAAGAATAATGCTTGACTGTCCTCTGCAATGTAGGGTAAATCAAAAGAAAAACATATGACTATCTAATTTAAACTGTTTTGTTTGTAAGGGAAAATCTTTCTGTTTGAAGAAATATTCAAACAAGTTAATAAATTGTATAGCTACAATCCGTTCTGTTTCAACTTCAGTTACAAGGAGTTCCGAGTTCCCAATATCAGTGTGGCCAATCTAAGTCGTAATGATGTTATTTTGTAGACTTGTTAATGGTTTAAATAAATAATTAAACAAATCCACACAACGCCTAAACTATATTAATGTTCAGACGCATTATAGTGATATATTGATGTAGTTTGCTGCAATAGTGGCCACAATTATTAAGTTATTGTGACATTTCATCTTTTCACTTGCTTTTGCTCGTTAGATATGTTTTAAGCAACTTAATGTGTTGCAAGATAAATAAATGGTATCAAATGGCCACAAATTTAGATTTCTCTATTTATCACAAAATGTTTGGATTTTGGACTTGATTTCGTCCCAAAATTCAAATGAACAGAAAAATAACCTAAATCTGATAGCATCATTTTATATTGGACTATTTTGTTTATGAACAAACAAAAAATTCAAAATAAAATATAACCTTTTAGTTTGACCAATTTGTACCATCTGGGAGAACGATTGCTCATATTTATTTTTGTCAAGGCCCACATCCCTAGGGATGGAAAATTTACAATAGCATTGCAGGACTCACAGCATCTACCCGTTTTGTGACCCTAACCCCATTTCCACAACAGTTATATTTTTACAGAATTGTTAAAGGGTAACTATATTAAAAGTATTATAAAATATTTGTCAAAGCATTTAGGAATACAAAACTTGGAGGATTGGAAGTTAATAGATTGGAAAATTCTGATCCTTTGAGGATTAGGGTCTCATATAACACTTTTTCTGTAACATTACAAAATACAATTCATTATGTTTTATTTTTCAATAGAAATTTAATATAAAGGTTTAGGCTCAGCACCTCAAATATTATTTTTGAAGGACCTTATTGCAGCAGAAACTTGTTTTGACATTTAGTTAATATATACATCCTTTATATAAAGTTTTCTTAGAAGTGTTTCTATGTAATGATCCTTTTAGTAACTCTACCCCCTTTCCCCAAAAGCAGTATTTCAAAGGAATTGTTAATAGGATAATTAAATAAAAACATCATACAATATGTATGATGATATACCTGGCAAACCCAAAGGTAGATAAAGTTGATGGGACATAAATCGTTTCTCTTCTTCTTCTTTTTGACATTAAGTAATTCCAGTTGAAGTTTAGGTTTACACCTTTTTGGGGGATTTATTGTATCTCAATTCTTGTTGGACTCCCACGCATTATTTAAATCTTCCACATATAAAGTATTTGAGTTCTATGACCAGATTTCTGAGAGCAAGGGGACTCCAGTAATACCATGGAATGCCAAGTACAAAATATAGCTGTCTTCTCAGCTAAAGCCAACTTGCTTGTATCCCCCAATTGCAGCATGAAGCATGACCTGCATGCAATAGCAAGCATCAGTCAACTTCCACTTGAAAACACTGGACAGCATACAACCATGCTTGGATATTATTGTAATATTTGTTATTAAAATCTTTGGCTTGGAATATATTTGTGTAGACTACCTTCCTTCATTCTTTAGACTAGGAACTAATTAAATTGGTTTTATTGGTGATCTTAAAGGGACATTCCTGAGTTTGCTGCACTTTTTAAGATGTTATATCGACTACAACAAACTTTTTAACGATTGTAATTACATATTAAATAAAAAAATTCTGCATAAAATATTAGTGGCTGTATATTAAATGTGTTTCTGGTCGTTCTGATATTTGTACTAGGTTAAATTTCATTGTATTTCCTAAAATATATTTTTTCCTACATACGAAATTATTTGAAGACAAAATCCAGTCTGGGCTTCTTACAAATATTAAGACGGCCAGAAACACATTGAATATACAGACACTAATATTCTAAACAAGAATGTTTTTATTTTAATGTAAGTTTAATCGTAGAAATATTTTATTTTTCGGTAACATCTTACAATGCAGCAAACTCAGGAATGTCCCTTTAAAGGTTCTCAATTGTTTTACATCAAATAATGCTATGATACTCAGCTGACCCTGGTTAGAATAGTCTTTAAATAATTTTGTTGCTTTTAGTAAAAGTACCATGATCAGGGGTTTTGCCAGAGGGTCAAATAGGTATTGCGCCGTACAAAAATATTTTAGTTCTTCTTTTTTTTTAAAGTTAATCTATTGACTAAAGTAATTACTCTTATCATTAATGTATGATCTTCTTAACCCTAACTCTAAACTTAACCCATTTTTGTTCTGGGGGAGATCCCCCATACCACCATTGTTGTGGTTGCATTCAATTCCATAGGGTCATACCCAAAAATTTCCTTCTGGCAGAAACACTGATGATATATATCAACCACAATATTAACACGTTTGACTTGGCTTCCACCTAATACTACTACACAGACCTAGTCAATCCCATCGACAGTAGTTAAAAAAATTCTGACTATCTTCTCATGTCAAATTCATTTGCAACAATGCCCATGGTAGAGGTACAAATGATTAATAAAGGATATCTGGAAATTATGTCTTGTGTCAGCTCAGTGATGCACTCAAACAGTGACTGGTCTTTAATTCATTTTCCTGGCACAAATGGCTATAATATGTTTCAGCTTTTCCTATTCCGATTTTCCCATTCGTTCGTTCATTCATAGGGTTTAACGTGCACATTCAGAGCAAGCTGTTGTAGCGCACACCTGTAATGGGCACAGGAGCAGGCTTCAGCAGGCTTCAGCCGGCTCCTCCGTCCAGGACAGAAAGGTGGGGAGGGGAATGGAGGGACCGCCTGCACTGGCAGGTGCAAGGGAGCACCAGCAGCCTGATCAAGATTGGTAGCAGGCTGGGTGGGTGGTGGTGGTGCTGTAGAATTTTGAATGGAGCAGTTAATATGCCAAAGAGAAAAGGTGTGTATTTTAGTTTGAGGATATTTTGGCACAATCTGAACAGTCGTTCCAAAAGTAAATAGTACTGGAGCTATTATAGGTTTTGATCTTAGTAATTCGAGAGCAGCTCGCTAATTAGACCTCAGTGTTGTTGTGGTGTCTCCCTAGGTTGCCCATAGGGCCCTTAAAAAGGGCCTGACGACTTCTGGTCGTCTGTTTTTTCCCCATGGGATTTCCCATTATATATAGTTGCTTACCCTTGAACTTTGAAGGTTGCATCACATTGTTATTCATAAAGTCAAAGGCAGTATCCAGTGAAACTGCCTCTGCAGTACAGATGTTCTCAGCAAATGCATTTAATCAACTCTGAATGAAGCTTACTACCAATACTATAGAATATATTAATAATCCCTTTAAACGTTTGATGATAACACATTGATACCTGTATGTTCTGCTGCATTTTTGTAGCAGCAGAATTTAGACTTAACTCTGTTGTAACCTCTATATTCAGGGTATCTTTGTTTTACTTTAATTTGGTAGATTTTAGGAATGCATCCACAAATATTGTTGCCAGAAATCTGATCCAAAATGTTGCCAATCTGAAGACTTCAAACATATCAGGGTGCTCATATGGAAGATATGTGTTGTGTTTAATAAGCTGGTGTATATATATATGTGCCATAATACAGCTTGTCAAAGCAGAGCACTATGGAAGCACTAACTTAATAGCAGAAGGCTAAGCAATGCATCTAATACTGTGTTGCAACCTCTTCATTTCTGTGGGACAGAGATATTAATAAGTCTATTAAATCTTTCTAAGATTCTTTAACTCTGCTAAACCTTTGGTTGGCTTTTTGCCCAAATAGTAAACTAGTCTCTTGAGACTTTTAGAGCTTCGTAATATACTTGTACATGGTCGTATATCATCTTGACTTAAGAACTCAACTATTTACGTCTTCTGCAGCTATCTTATATACCCACTGCCTATACCTATGTATATACACACCTTAAAATCACCATCATATAATGCCTACAGCACTAAGAATTATTCCATTTTAAGATACTAATGACACATCCATTGTTATGTTTTTGCGAGTAGCCCATGAAGTTGCGAGCAGCCCATGAAGTGGCGACAGCGGGTTTCCTCTCTCCATCTGTGTGGTCCTTAACCATATGTCTGATGCCATATAACCATAAATAAAATGTGTTGAGTGCGTTGTTAAATAAAATATTTCTTTATTTCATTCATTATGTCTTTGCAAACTATTTAATCTATCAGTACGGCAATGGTTTGTAAAGGTAGTTTTATTCTGATATCAAATACTAGTACAGTGAAAGCCATCTAAACCCTTCTATACTGGAAACCCCTCTAAACTGAACACCAGACACACAATTCAATCCCAGTGTGTCAATTTAATGTAAATTTTCCATCTGAAAACTGGACGATCAAACCGATACCAATCAATGTGGCTCGGGTTCACTGTTATCAATATAATCACTGTTACACACCGCTAAGTAGGCAAGGTCGGCAACATGGCAATAAACAATTAAAAGACACATCGCCAGCTTTGATATTTAATTAACACATGCATTGTGTTGACAGGCTGAGTTCGGGTTTGGCTGGGTTAGATGTTTTTGTTAAGTCAAGAATGTGATTTATGGTCTATATGTTCCTTCACAAACGTGTCTCATGATTTGCTTCAAAGATTGACAAAAATAAAAATGAATTTAATTCATTGTCTTCCTATTGTGTGAATTTGTTGTTATTTTCAAAATGTTTATTTAGCGAATAAGAGTAAGCAAAAGTAAAGTTGGTTTTGCATGGTCGAACAGACATTAGGAGTTAACATTTTATTTTCATATTGATTTTCAACATGACGGAACATGCATCCAGCTAAACGTCACCATGGTGAACTATCACTCGGTTCATGAAAGAGGATAACAACGATATTCCGTTAGATGAGAATTGTTGTCAAACGTCCACAGGGACGAAATACCCGATGACGAAAGTGACAACGAATCTGAGCAAGAAGTATCTGTTCTAGGAAATGATCTCTCCTATCCTGACATCTTCAACATGCTTCAAATTTTAAAGAATTTTGCAATACAGAAAGATGAACGTTTCCTGCTGCATGTACAATAATTAGAAAGTTTAACTCTGGCAACCATTGTTAAACACAGATGTGAAAGACGACAAACAACAGTGGATACGTTTCTCAACGTGGACTCATTGACAATTTATGGATTTGTTGATATATTTCTTGTTCAAAATTATTTATACATGCATGTACGTTAATAAGTGTAATATTTTTTATAAATGCCCAATAAATGCACAATTGTTTCAACATTTCCTTGTTGTTGGTTTTAAAAACTTTATCACTTTCCCTATTTAATGGAGAATGGAAGGTAGTTATGTAAATGCAAATCCCTGAAAACCAGATACCTCTAAAAGCAGACATTTTACTTGGTCCCATGGATGTCCGGTTTAGAGGGGTTTCACTCTGAACATGATGTATTAATTGACAGTATGCAGGTATCTTTGAGATGATTCATACTGAAGTCTCTGGTACTCATACTGAATTCGGCCCAACTTTGGATTTTACATTTATCTGTGTTTGTCAGCCTTGACAGCCTCCAAATGAGTTTATTTGTTTTCAATTAACTTTAGCTAAATATTTGGGTTTTGGTTTTATCATTGGTACCATCAATTACTAGTGGATGTGGTCCAAAACCTGCACCAGAGAAATACAGTTTCAAACATTTGCTCCACCTTAGCTTAGTAACTAGTTTAACATGTCCATATATACAACTAGGGTTTCGAACATGCCTAGCCACCTCCACTTCTATCAATATTGTCCCAAGATAAATTCATCTGTATTATAGCTAAACGGTGGTTGAAAAAAGTCCTCATTCATGGTAGCCTCTAGTTTCAGAATTCTTAAAGCTATATCATTGTCTTAATCAGGGATACCATGTCATGTTCTTTTCAATGCCTGTATTAGTTGACAGCATAATAATGAATGTATAGTGTGCATTAATATAACAATTTAGGAAATATATACAGCTGAATCACTTACCAGTGTATTAATCTTATAAGTTAAGGAATCAACATTATGCCTACTTGAGTGTGATCATGTTATGATTTGTTAGTATCTTCCATGGACTCTTTGTACAAAGATAAAATTTAAAGAAATAATGTTCTTGTAGCCATGGTTATTTTACAAAGATAACAATAATTACATGATCAATATACAGGGGACAATATTTCAAAATGTTAGGTAACCAAAAGTCGGTTCACCCCTTCTTTTTTTTTTCATTGCCCCCTTTCCTTTCTCTCCTTTGAATTCTTTCTCATTTCTTCCTGATCTGGCAACTCCTCAGATTTGTTTGTCATGTGAATGACAGAGGCGTAGGAAGGTGCCAAAAAGTGAGGGGGCACACTTATATAATAATAATAATAATAATAATAGTTTAACAATAATAATGTCTGAAAAGTGGGGGGGGCACATGCCCCCCTTGCCCCCCCGCTTCCTACGCCAGTGAATGATCATCATAATTGATCACAAAACCAACACGAAGCTTTTTCGATGTCAGTTTTAAATATACAATTAATTAAATTTGTAAACAAAACACTCAGCATACCCTCCTCCCAAGCAGAACTGTATTCTGCCAATATCACATTGACACACAGTACCCAGTCATGCATAACAAAGGGTTGACGCCATTGTGGAATCGACACCAAAATACAAGATAAAAGAATTGCTCACCGAGTGGGATATCAAGGGGATTATGAGTTCCAAGTTTGGTACTGGATTGGGAATTTACTTTAGTGGAATGGGGCCGTTCACCGGCCCAAAATGTATGGTGGATTATACCCTGCTTCCTATCTTTCAACTTCTTTTGCTGTCCACCTCCACATCCCAGTCCTTGTCTCTCCAAAAGCGACATGTGCTGGTCTCGTGTGGCTATCTGTGCCACACACCTGCCATTCCCCATCAGCTTTTGGTTTAGTCTGAACACGTCGGGGAGTGTTCACATGAGTTTTATTTACGTAACCAATTGTTCGGTTACGTGAATATAGTTCAGTTAACTGATGAGTTAAGACCTACATGTACCTAATAGTAAACCACTTGAACTACGGTTCTAAGACTATGCTATATTAGTGGCTCAAATGTATTTAAAAAAAAGAAGATTTTCAATTTGACTTCTGATAGGGTACTTTTAATTTTAGAAATTAATTGTTCACTGCATAACCAACTGGCAGTTCACATGATTTTTAAAGTTGTGTAACTGACGTGTGAACAAAACAATGGTTCTAAGTGAAATATTGTGCCCTGAATATAGATTTTGAATCAATAACAACCTTTTAATCAGTTTTAGTCTAATGAGAGCTCATTATAATGGCATTTCACCAACATATATAGAGTCACTGAAAATCCGTGACCGTGGAAATCACGGAATCGACCGTTGAAAAAATCAGCCCTTTTTTCAGTAGCGCATCATAAAGTTCAGTCACTTTCGGTTTCCAATAATAACGGTATTAACCGAAATGTAACCTTAAACCATTAACCATTATTTAGCCCATTGTTGTGTATCTATATAGTAAATTAAATGTTATTTTTATTTTTAAATACTTTCGAAATAAAACATTCTGATTCACTACAGTAAAAAAATAAAAATAATGTATCATTATTTATTGTTTACTTGTTAACGTGCCGTCAAATACTAGACTGTTATTTAGCATATACCCGGTATAGTTTGTGTCTGCACTTGAATATATAAGTCACAAAAATTGACGTTTTGACGACGGTTTGAAAGCAGATGGTGGGTTCATTGTGGAATTACTGGTTTATTACCACACTGAAAATCTCAGAAACTGCCATTTTTCACAAACATGGAAAATCGCGGAATCGGTCAATTTCCAATGCAGTATTTGCCTCTGTTAAACGCAGATTTTTGGTGGCTCTACATATAACATTAAATTCACTTCAAATATAGGACCTAAATAGTATTTAACAGCCTAATGTAGATTTGTGTGCAATAATATCCATAAAACAGATTATTTCAGGGCATCAACCTAAACTTTAAGTGAAATTACTGTTGTGAAATGGTGGAAATTACATTACGTACCGCTGAGGTATATGATATGACACTATCCCAGGTTGTCATACATGTGAGGTTTGATGGTCCTGTATGTATCTGTATGCAAGTTATGGTCCAGACAAGGATTTACTGTTATGTGCAGTACAGACTCTGAAAAGTAGGTCACAGTGTCCTAGTAATAGTATGCAACACATCGCCATCCCAAATTGTTCCTATATGTACATGCGAGGTTTGATGATCCTGTATGCATGCATTCATATGCAAGATATGGTCCAGACAAGAAAAACGTTAACAGACGGATGTACGGATGGATAACACCATACCATAATATGACCCATCATAGACAGGCATATAAAAAGTGTTATGTGAGACCCTAACCCTCTAGGGATGACACGATTGCTTCTATTTCTGAGATTTATATTCCACTATCTTGCTTTTCCCTTATTTTGTCCTAATAAATATTTTATAATTTGTTTTTTTTAGTCACTGTTAACAGTTCCATTGAAATACTGCTGTTCAGAAAATAGGCATAGAGTTCTAAAATGTCTAATTAAACAGCAAATCATGCAACAAAACTTGATTTACAGGATGTAGATAATAACTTGATGTCCCACTGAGCTTCTGTTGTAATTAATTTAAAGAGAAAGTTTGAGGTGTTAATTCTAAACGTTATGCTAAATTTCTACAAAAAAAATAAAATTGTGGGAATTGTATTTTGCAAAATTACAGAAAAAGTGTTATATGAGACACTAATTGTCAAAGGATTTAAATATTGGTAACATATCTGAATTCTTCAATCCATTAACTACCAGTCCTCAAAGTTTTATTTTCCTACATGCTCTGACAAATATTTTACAATGCTTTTAATAGTCACCCTTTAGCAATTCTGTAAAAATATTACCATCGTGGAAATGTGGGTGGGGTCACAAAATGGGTAGATACACACAAAAAGCTGTGAGTCCTGCAATGCTATTACAGAGATGTACGCCACAACAAAAATCACTATGAGCATTCGTTCCCCAAGATGGAACCGACCGACCCCTCTGGCTATCGGACTATTTAATTTAATTTAATTATAAGGATTGTTTACTTCCTTTTCAATTCGTCAGTGTATGAATAAAAATAATTATCTGCAAACTTATGTGTGAATGGCTTCATGCACGTGCATGAACAAGGCAGGAAGGAACTTATTTATTTAACGACACACTCAACACATTTTATTTACGGTTACATCAGTGTTCTTGCTGGGTGAAAATTAAAAGAGGGTGGCCGCTCGGCACTACACCCTTAAAAAAAAAATGAAAAGCAAAAAAAAAAATAAAAAAAAATTTAAATTTAAAAAGGGGGATGGAAGTTTGGTTACCATATTGTTGTGTGTTGGTAGACTTTGTGAAAAGACATACTCCTTATTTTGACTAGAAAAAAGTGATCCTCTAATGTTGAATAATGTTTTTGTTATTTCTATCTTCATCAAATGAATCGATCACTGTGATAAAATTTTATCACCAGCTGATAAAAAGTAGTTTCATTTTTGTAAAGGCAGTATAATATATTATTTGGCACTCAAGATAAATGATTTTAATGATAAACACTACCACTTTCATTGTTTTTATAAGTGTTCATATTCTAGCTCCCAAAATTAAAAGTTTACAATATTTTATAAAGAACTGCTGAATAAACAGAACCAATTATATCTGCAACTGAGGAAAAAATATCAGAAGACAGTAGAATCAAAACTGATTCTGATCACGTGACAAATTCGGTGCCAAATAAGTTAAGTTGCCGAATCTGTAAAAAATTAAAATGTTTTCACTGCTCAAATAAAATCTAACTTTTATTGTGTCTATTAAACATACAAATGGATACAGATATGGGACAAAATAGAGGCTGTTAAAAATACTGTTAAATTACGTTATGGTAACTGTCGTAAATGTTTCATCAACTGCCTTCTCGTACACAATGTGGCTCGTTTCCTTTGATGTCCAATGTGCAGACTGATCGTTTTTTGTGTGGAAAAAAGTGTGCATTTGGAACTAGAGCAGATAGGTGCTGTAAAATAAACAGGGGATCACAGAAATAAAGGAGGGAGGAGAATGTGAAAGGAGGGTGAAAAAATGGAGCAGCGAGAACACTGGTTATATAGCGTTGGAGTCAGGGGTGGGGAAAAGCCCTTTTTTGCCGGTCTGGGATCGATTCTCAATCTCTGAGACCACTTTTGTCATTCTTGTCGGTCCGAAGCACTTGTCTATTTCTATTATTGGATCAAATACCAGTACGCCAAATGGATCGGCCTACCCAGACATCGGTGTCACGTACAGGATTTAAAATAATAAATAAATAGTGGTCAATATTGCTGGTGTTTCAGACGTTTGTGATTTTAAAGTCTGCCAAAGTATATTGCCAGTCACTGAAGTCAGACCTACTGTAGTGTCAATCAACTGCCACTAGGCTACACATTTGTCCAAAGTCACTAAGCCGGTCAAGAGATTAAACACATGTTAATGATAGCACCATTCTTAGTTTAGAGAGCCATCAAGGTATTACATTCCAATTAAAACAAAGGACCAGAATTTGCAACTGGTTACAATCAACACCTGTCAACACCTATGTACGGAGCTCTGTCGGGTCGATCGAGTGTGCTAGTCCGAAGCGAGATGCTTTTGTGCAATACAAACTGCTTAAAATAGCATAAAATATACTGAAATAATCAACAAATGTATTTATTGTTGACTGTTCAATGTAGTTTATCCAATAATTATAAAGGATTAAAATTAACAAAAGGTTTCCACCTTTTTATGTTTCCAAGTGGGAGTAAGCAGAACAGCTACAAGAGCCAGTAGAAGTCAAATTTCATCCAATCAGTGATAACGTTATTACTCTCTCTGTCTATCTCTGGCTGTCAATTGCTTCAATGGTGCGATCTTTTTATTAATTTTCAGGACACAGTAATGAATACTTGTACTTTTTATGTACATATATATACTTTTATATATGTACTTTTTTTTTTATATTATTTATTCCATTATGTAAAATATATACAATTTGTGGGGTTTTTTTTCACTGATGCGATAAAAAAATTAATAAAAAGAAAATTCATGTTGATCGTTTCGCATTCATGATTCAAGATAAAACTATACAAATGTCACTATGATTTAAAAAAAAAACCTATTTGGCAAATATAATCTTTTAATTTTTTTTGTTTTTAATTTTATTTATTCCTTTCTTTTTTTTTTCCTCCCACCCCCCACCCCCCGGTTGTGACAACAAGTGGGACCGATTGACAATTTTATTTTTCCCCACCCCTGGTTGGAGTGCATGAAGAGTAACGTCTTTTGCTCAATCAAACTGAATTGAGATCCCACACACTGTGGCAGTTGCTGCTAAGGAATTTGCATATGTGTATTTGCAATGGGAAATAGGTATATTGATGTACCTGTGCTAAAAACAGATGCAGGCAGTGTTTTCTGTCAAAGTGTTGTACACTCACTACACTCACCTTATTAATAATCAGGATAGTATTTTTGTTTTAAATAATACAATGTCTATTTATATTTTTTCTATACTGTTTATTAATATCATGTAATATCCTATTTTAATAACTCTCCTCGCCACTCATCTGACATTGATCTATAGCTACAGATCTACATATATGTATCTACTCATACCTGCTACATCAAGCGTCAGGTTCTTCACAAGATCTTTGTTTTTAGCTCCATTAGACACCACAACTTGATAGGTTCCAATATCTTCCAGCTGAACATTTGTCAGTGTGAGTTTCCCAACAGCAGAAACTTGAGTTGTAGATGAACTACTAGACCCAACACTATGTTTGTTTTTATCAGTCAGTTTGTACCAGGTGAATGTGGGTGTTGGGTTGGCAATCACTGATATCTTCAGAGTGACATCACCATCTACTGCTGCTGCATATTTTTTCTGGAATCTAACTCGATGATCTAGTCTTGGTGAACCTGAAATATATTTTTTGGTTAAACTAAATTCAGAAGCTGACATTTGTATCACTATTATTCACATATTACAATTCATCATGGTTTATAGTTCAGGGCTCTGTTTTTCTGGTTGACAAAATGGCGGTCAGCAAGGAAGTCGGGTTCTGAAGACGCTGTGTAATTTTCGGCCATTTGTTTAAAATACGTATTTTCTCTAAACTAGTATTACTATTAGTTAGAGGTAGTGTGCAAGTGTTAGTGTAAGTTTTAGTACGTGACTATTTGTAATTTTGTTGTATTCAGCTGCCGAAGCTATTTAACCGTAGCGCCTGTGGATTGACCTAGTTACTGCCAGGTCACTGGTCGATACACATGACGCTTTGTTTACGTTTTGTGTTTGTTTACATTCCGTATGGCTTCGTATAATGCGCTCGATGCCATGCTTGATCGCATGGATCGGAGCTTAGATATTGTAGCTATTGAATTGGCTACTGAAAGGGCTAACCGATCGACTACATCATCTATTGATGTTTTGGATTGCTCGGACTTGCCAGATATCACCCAGATTGCGAGGGTCGGGAAAATGACATGGGACCCACTCGGAGATACAAATGTACATGGAATACTTCCGTTTAACTCGTCCACTCCTTCGAAACGTGCTAGACGCGATACCCCGCTTCCGGACGGAAGGCTTTCCTTTACAGGAAATACTTACGTGAGGAGGTCAGGCCCCCGGGGGGTGCGCGATAATAAATCCGACGATAGCCTTGCCTGCCAACTCACGTTCGACCGAGATTTAGAGGTCAGCAGTATTGCTGACCCAGTTGAGAATGATAATAACCGAATATCGATTTGTTCTGACGCGGATAACAGCCGGATTAACAGCCAAGGGGGTGTCAAGGCAGAGTGTGAAGCTGCGGACACTTCTGACAATAATAAAGGTACTGACAGATCAGATTTGGTGTTTGTTGTTAATCAGGGTAAGGTGAGTGCCCCAAATTCCAACTCACCCACTCTTTCTGCCGGGCAGTCACTGTCACCCAGGTCCCCCACCCCACCCTCGGGGTATGAGAAGCAAGATAGGAAAAGGAAAATACTGACTGCTCGGCTGGAGGTGAACAATTTTTTTTTTTTTTTTTAAATTATTGTTTAACGACGCACTCAACACATT
This sequence comes from Dracogyra subfuscus, assembly GCA_016106625.1. Taxonomy (NCBI): domain Eukaryota; kingdom Metazoa; phylum Mollusca; class Gastropoda; order Neomphalida; family Peltospiridae; genus Dracogyra; species Dracogyra subfuscus. The sequence continues at coordinate 13,408 of JAECMU010078312.1, forward strand.
TTAATTACGGTTATATCAGCGTTGGACATATGGTTATGTCAAGAAAAAAAACCCAGTGGTTAGCTGACAGGGATTGATCCTAGACCGACCGCGCATCAGGCGGGCACTGTACCACTGGGCTATGCTGCCCGCCAGGAGGTGAACAAGTGCAACAAAGCAAGTGGTGAGTGTAAAGGTGTTAGTGTAGGGGAAGATACTGATGTTGAGTTTACTTATCCCATTCCAACCACCAACCCCTTCGCTGCCCTTGGTGATCTCCTCAAGACCGCTCCAAATTGGTATCTAAATTTACTAAAGAAAACAAAGAAAAATCACATGTAGCAGGCTTGAGGAGAGTGTTATTTGGTAATTTTGACCCCACCCTCTATGGGTTGGAATTTTTACAATGTACAATCCAGGATTTGCAGGGTAAATCAGAATCTGGGACTTTCAAAAGGTGTGTTTTATTTTATTCTTGGCTTGAGAATGGACAGACTTTTATTCAAACAGTAAATGATGCCCCCTTTGCTGCCCTGGGCTCAGTACTTAAGTTTGAAGCCCCACCCAGGTAGCGACGAGGAGGTTGCTGTTTTTGTTTAAGGAGTGCAGTGCTGCCCACACAGTAACTGATAATGACAGTCTGTGAAAGAGACTGTCAAGTGATAGTTATCTTGAAACGTTTGGGCCCGGCCCTAGCCAGAGCCTGGCCTGGGCGGGGTCCATTCATCAATCATTAAATAGATCATATAGCCCCCGGATCGAGGCCGCTGTCAATCTTGACAGGGACCGGAGTATCCAGGCAGGCAGTAACGTAGTGTGTGATCGCGACGTGCCGGCACATGACCAATGCAAAGCTGAGAGCAGTGTCGCTGCTATCGATCGAGATAGACAGAAGGACGACACTGTTGGTAAACAACAGTGCAGCGAGCCGCCTGTTACACATAGTCGAGTAGTACCGAAGTCGTCTTCGGCGGTTTCCGGCGGGCACATGGAGAGTGGCTTGTCAGTTGCCTCTGCTTCGGGGGCTGTCGGGAATAAGCCTGATACATCTGTCAAGGGCTATGCGTTTTGGGACGACTGTGTTGCTGAAATTAAACTACAGGACCAACATGATGGTGGCTTCAAGGAAGTTGCCTACAATAAACGGAAGCGCCGGTTTGCTAACTCTCCGGGCAGTAATGTAGCCGAGTCTCCTGCTGCCGGGGATTTTCTTAAACAAGTCCGTTTCTCCACCCCCCGCTGCTAAACGTGTTAAAGCGAAGCGGAGGGTGGAACTAGTTTCTACTAATGTTAGATTAAACTCTAGTCTACCATTAAATCTTGTGGCTGATGATATGGAGGTGAACCACTTTCCCCCCCTTGGGTCGGGTGCTGTGAGGTCCCATGGGGGTGGGGGAGGAAGAGTCCCAGTTTTATAGTAAGATCAAGCCAACTGGGGGG
>JAECMU010078383.1:236-24929 GCA_016106625.1 Dracogyra subfuscus
AACACTTTATCAAATATTAATTTTGAAATAGAAAGGTACGTTGTCATGATCAAACCGGTTTTAACGAAAGACTAGTACCGTATCCTCAAACGAACGTTCTTCGTACAGCGCATGATTTTTTTCTTTATTTTTTGAGACGAACCCTACAATTTAAAATCGGCAAACGCACGTGTTCACTGAAACTGACAACAGACTGTCGTTTGAACCTTGCCGAGCTATGCCGGCACTGACTACGAATCGAGTGTATACTTTTGACGATATCCGTTCATAGCGAACACACACGAGTTTTTTATATTGCATTTGAGCTTGCATTTCATATTTGTACACGATGTTATAATATGGTAACCAGACAATGTAACTTTAATAAGGTTGTGACATTGTGTCGTAATCACTCGCTGTCCCGCAACGCTTAGCGTCACCACGTGATAAGTTCATAACTGTGATTAAAGATCGCATATGAACGAGCGTTTGATTTACTAGAACAATGTTTTAAAATTAAACCTAAACAATGACACAAAATTCTAATTATCTTGGTAAATAAAACATAAGAATATAATTCGGTGTGAAACTTAAAATAAAAAATTGTGGACCCGCATATCTGGCGTTTTAATAGGTTATACTGAGCTTACGCAAACTGAAATAAATATATTCATACGAATGAAGTACTCGATCGAACAGAGCCCTGTATGTAGATTTTATTCGTGAGGAATCGTTAACGATTTGATTGGTTCACGATTCACTGCATGCACATTTTATTTTATTAAGGGCTAGGGTTTTGCGAGTATATTTTCTTTGGAATGGCGGCAACATTAAATATATATAATATATATATATATTATGAAAATTATTTCTGGAAACATTAGTTTAAAAGAAAAATCGCCATTTTGTATCGCCTGATTGACCAGATTATAGCCAAATGTGTGATAATTCTCCAATTGGCGACAATGGCGAACGGCAGCTGGAACCCTGTATGTTTATTATCTTTTTTTGTCTTTCCCTAACCAGGCAAAGGCCGAAGCAATGATGATGGAGCTCAACATGGTTCGCAATGAAGTGATTAACACGATGAACTCGCTGAACACATGGATGAAACCAGAGAAAGTGAGTGGAGCATCTTTAATCTTAATTTTTCTTTTAAAAGGGGAGATAATCTGATTGACAAATATTTTATCTCGATGGGAGAGGTCATTATTTTGTTCATTCTTTCAGTAGTGGCTGTATATTAAACATGTTTCTGATCATTCTAATATTTGTACAAAGATTAAATTTCATTTTATTTATGTACACAATTATTTGAAGACAGAATCCAGTTTGTGATTTTTTGAAATATTAAGATGACCAGAAACACATTGAATATACAGACACTTATGTTCTAAACAAGAAAATGTATTTAATATGTAAGTTTAATCGTTGAAATATTTTATTAGTCGGAATGCAGGAAACTCGGGAATGTCCCTTTAAATATCAAAGAAACTCTTCTTTAATGATCTGCAATAAAATATTTTATTTCATATTTTGTTTTGCGTACATTTACAGTAACAGCCAGAAATAGTGTCACGTTTGAGTAATTGATTAGATTCATGTCACCAAACAATCAGTTACCTAGATAAGAATCATGAGAACCGAGTTCTTGTTATCAAAGGTTTGAATATTGTTGCCTGTAACTGGTTTAAAACTATACAGATTTAATAAAGACCCTCTCCTCACACACACAACCCCTACACCCCCTGAAAACATAGGCAATTTAGCTGAAAGCAGCAGACAACAATTTAATTGGCTGGCGAATTAAAAAAAAGAAAAGCTCATGACCCACTTGGTGTTTTTTATTGTAATCAGTGCTTTGTAAACTGTATATCAGAGGCTGTGGTATGTGCTATCCTGTTGTAAAAAAGACCTCCTTGCTACACATCAGAATGCTTGGTTTATGACATTTCCTAGAACTAATGTTACATGATATCAGTACTTGATAAGCATCCTTTTAATTAGGTTGGGTATCCAGAACAGTGTAGACAAAACAATATTGGAGAAAAGTTGGAGAAAACGAAAGAGTTATTTATTTGGAAAATAAAAACATTCAATTTAATAATAATATTTTAAAGGCTGCAAATGCATTTAAATGCAAAACATAAAACATTTTTCTTGTAAAATGAATTGGTTTGTATTTTGACATTATTTTTTTATTTTTTTGAAGGGCGGTAAAACAATAGATTGATGGCGCTGTCGGTCTGGTATCAATCTGGTTACAGCCAGTGCACCACGACTGGTATATCAAATGCTGTGTTATGTGCTGTCCTGTTTGTGAGATGGTGCATTTTAAAAATCCCTTGCTGCTAATAAAAAAAGAGTAGCCCATGAAGTGGCAACATTGGGTTTCCTCTCTCAGTATCTGTGTGCTCCTTAACCATACCTGTATGTCTGATTCCATATAGCCGTAAATAAAATGTGTTGAGTGTGTCGTTAAATAAAACATTTCCTTCCTTTAATTTTTTTAATAAAAAAAACTAGGTAAAGAAAGACCTGATCAACATCATGGACTCCTGCTACATCAAGTCTGAACCGTACGGCGTGGTGTTGATCCTGGGTGCGTGGAACTACCCCATCCAGCTCTCACTGCTTCCACTGATTGGCGCTCTGTCTGCGGGTAAGTAGCAGTGATTTCACTTTATACTTGTATTGTAAAACTCTTCAGGGCCCACATAATATGTATGTAAGTGGGGGTAAGGGTGGTTACTGTCAGTACAATAGCTTGGATAAAGGACTTGAACTTTTGTTTTGGAGGTGGGATGTAGCCCAGTAGTAAAGCACTCACTCAGTGCAAGGTCAGTTTGGAATTGATCCCCGTCAATGGTTCCATTGGGCTATTTCTCATTCCAGCCAGTGTACTATGACTGGTACATATCAAAGGCTGTGGTATGTGCTATTCTGTTTGTGAGATGGTACCTCTAAAAGATCCCTTGCTAATATTGGAAAAAAATATAGTGTGTTTCCTCTCTAAGATTATATATCAAAATGACCAAATATTTGACATCCAATAACTGATGATTAATAAATAAATGTGCTTCAATGATGTCATCATATTATTATCAGGCTTTCAAATGGTATTTCCAGTCTTCTAACCTTTTTGTGAAAAAACCCTGATGAGAGTAATTAGATTATGAGGAGCCATTAAAGATATTACTGTATAATATTAAACACTGTTATTTAATCCTTTTGTAGGTACAATTTTTTAATTCACATGTCAAGGGGAGGTAAACAATTGTTCTCTTTGAAATTCATGTATTCTCAGGTGGCTGATGGGTAGGCAGTGATAGCTCATCTTAAATAACACGGTCTGGAGATACATGATTTTAGAGGGGAGAGTGACCTTTATGTTGCAAAAAAACATAATATGGGGAGGGTGTATAAAATATGTAAAATTTTGCATTATTTAATTGTTAAATGGCACCGATTAGTTATAGACTAAAAAGTGCTGAGGTGTTGTTAAACAAACATTTGTTTCCTTTTTGTGCATTATTAATGTTTTTATTATTTATTTTTTTTGTTCCAGGTAACTGTGCCATTTTGAAGCCATCTGAAATCTCTCAAAACTGTGCCCAGTTAATCGAAGAGCTCATTCCCAAGTATTTAGATAATGTACGTTCACATTAAAATAGTTGTACTGCGATGATTTGAAATAGGTCACATGAACATAAATTTTACAGTTGTCATAATACAAGTCATTTGCATTCAACATTTTACGTAGCCCATATTGATTTGAGTTTTCATATATAATATATTTTGTGTTAAATGTATTTCATTAGGTATGGCTGGTCACTATCAAACTTTTTTCAATGTCCTTTTTTTATTTAATCATTTTTTATGTGGGCTGTTTTTGACACATTGTGGGCAGTGACCAAACAAATGCACCACTGATATTCATAATCATTTTACTGTACCTGTACTGCACCAAGACCACACACATAGAAGTGAAAACCCCTTAAAATTGGTAACCGGCTTTGATAGCGCAGTGGTTAAGCTATTGGACTACAGGCTAGTTAATACAGGGTTCTCAGCTTGGTACTGGTTGCAACCCAGAGCGAGTTCTTAAGGGCTCAGTGTTAGGTGTAAGACCACTACACCCTCTTCTCCCTCACTAACCACTAACCAACTAACCCACTGTCCTGGACAGACAGCCCAGACAGCAGAGGTGTGTGCCCAGGACAGCATGCTTGAACCTTAATTGGATGTAAGCACGAAAATAAGTTGAAATGAAATAAAACTGGTAGGTACCTTAAAGCAAGTTTTATAGCTGAATGGGAAGGTATAAGGGCATTAACTACAAGCGATTAACTAGACAGAAAGCCCAGATAGCTAAGGTGTGTATCTAGGATAACCTGTTTGGACCTTATTTGACTATATAGGCATGGAAATAAGTTGAAACAGACATGGATTGGGAAGAGAGTCACATTTGTTAATCCAAAACTGCTGTACTTGATTTACAAAAAGACAGTACAATAAATATTATTTGAGACAAACTTTTTTCTTTTTTTTCTCCTTTGAATTCCATCTCATTTCTTCCCAGTCTGGCAACTCCTCATATCTTTCAACTTCTTTCGCTGTCCACCTCCACATCCCAGTCCTTGTCTCTCCAACCGCGACAGGTGCTTGTCTCTTGTGACTATCTGTGCCACATACCTGCCATTCCCCATCAGCTTTTAGCTGTGGGCTTAGTCTGACCACTTCGGGGAGTGTTCAGTAGTTACTTCTGGCATTGTCAAGAGGCACTTGTAACCACCTACTATGCACCCCTACTACCGGCGGTCGAGACAAACAGTTGTTAGCTATATATGTTTTGTCTTATTTATGTAGGACTGTGTTAAAGTGGTGAATGGTGGTGTCCCAGAAACCACAGCCCTTCTGTTGGAGAGATTTGACTACATCTTCTACACCGGAAACAACGTCGTTGCCAAAATAGTGATGGCTGCCGCCGCCAAGTACCTCACTCCTGTAACTTTGGAACTTGGAGGGAAGAGGTAAAGTTATTTCAGAAAATGTTCAGACATATACATCGGGTTAAAGGGACATTCCTGAGTTTCCAGCATTGTAAGATGTTTCCGACTAATAAAATATTTCTGCGATTAAACTTACATAATAAATATATTTTCTTGTTTAGAATAGTACATTTAATGTGTTTCTGGTCATCTTAACATTTGTAAAAAGCCTAAACTGGATTTTGTCTGCAAATAATTTTGTATGTACGAAATTTTGTAATTTGAACGTAATACAAATATTAGAACAGTCAAAAACATGTTTAATATACAGCCACTAATATATTTGGTATGTAATTACAATCGTTAAAATGTCTCTGTGAGTCGATAACATCTTAAAAATTGCAGCAAACTCAGGAATGTCCCTTTATTTTAAAGAACATTTTATTTGCCAGAGACTAAATGTTTTAGCCACTTTTCATCATAATTGCAATTGATTACAGGCCTCACACTGGATTTATTTTTAGTTTAGCCATTTCTTAGATGTGTAAAGTATTTCTTTGAAAATTATTAAAATGTGGTTAATTTAAGGGAACATTTATTAGCCAAAGCAGGCCATCGGATTTCACGGTAACGATCGTTACCGGTAGCGTGTTGGCAAAACCACGGAACCGAAATTTCATTTCCCATGATTAATATGTCGATTAAAAAAATTTAAATAATTTATCTACATGTATATGTAATATAAAATTTAAAAATAATTTATCTACATGTATATGTAATATATATGTATGTGTGTGTGTATATATATGTGTGTGTGTGTGTGTGTGTGTGTGTGTGTTATATCTGTGTGTGTGTGTGTGTGTGTGTGTGTGTGTGTGTGTGTGTGCGGTGCCGTACCGGAAATAAGCCCCCCTCTATTTTGATAACATTTAAGAAATTAGGCCCTCATTGGTAAATAAGCCCACCCCCCAATTTCGTCACCTTATAAATAACACGAAATTGCAAGTTTGCTTAAAGTTCATTTAAAAGATCTTACCTCCTGCAGATAATTAAACACAAAGGTAACACAATATTTTAACACCATGATATTTAGCAGTCTAACAGTAACAGTGTATAACATTGTTTTCAATTTCATGCCTGCAGTATTTCTTTGAAGTATCCAAGCCCAAGTCTGAACTTAAAACCAATGCTATTTTTACCATTACAGGCCCTAATGCTAATTGAGCAAATACCTTCTTCTGATTGGCTAAGAACAATGACCTAGATTAATAAATCTTTGTAGTGTAAGCTGGCTGCCTGTGTCAGTAATGTGTGTGTATACGCTATTGAGGTTGTTTTATATCTTGTCAGCATTAAATTTTGGATGTAAATAAACAGCACTGGTAAGTAACTGTAACGTAAGTGTGTTTCTGATAATTAGATACTAGTAAAAGAACTAATTTTTTATTAATAAACAATTATTATTTATTAATAACAAATGGACCACTAATTAATAGATATGCTATTGAACTTTTTATGTATACATGTAGCACTTGTCAATACCACATAGTTCATTTAATTATTATTATTTATTTTAATTGGTTTTTTTGTTTTTTTGTTTTTTTGTTCAACAAAACTGGCCCCTTGTCTGGGAATAAGCCCACTCACTAACAAGCTAAGCTAACAATGAGTTGTCTTGGCCCCCTGGGCTTATTTCTGGTCAAATACGGGTATATATATATTATACAAATAATAATGTTTCTCATATAAAACTACTGGAGATAGTTTTTAACACAATCATGACACCCGATTCGGATTTTAGTGTTCACCATACTTTTATCTGTTGTAAAAAAAATCCAGTCAGTTGGCTGGATTGGAACCTTTATTTGATGTGATATGGAACCGACCTTTATTTGTTGTCATTTAAAATAATAAGTCATTTGGCAAGATTCGAACATATTACCCAACCTGCATAGAATTTTGACAGTCCATTGCATTATGGTATAAGAAATGGGTTCCCATAACTTGTTTTTATGAAACCTAAAAACAGCTTCCTATGGGTTCCCATGATCTCAGGGCACGGAACCCAAAAAGTGTTTCCCATGAAATTTGAAATCCTATGGCTTGCAAAGACTAAAATTAATGTTGCTACTTTCTATAAAAATTAACAACTTGCTAATTTGGCAATGGACAGAGTGAGCTCTGGAAAACTTTCAGTAATATGGTTAGCCTGAGTGGGGATTGTGCTTGATATGGAAAGAAAAATTATAAATATAGAAATGAAAATAGACATGGGGAGAAAGTTACAAAGAGAGTTTGAGAAAGATAGATTCTGGGAGGTGAGATAGCAATGCAGGAAGGGAGCATGAGAGAGACAGAAACAAACAGACGGGTCAGACAGACAGGCAGACAGTCAGGTGAGAGGGACAGACAGACATGTGATAGAAACAGACAGACATGTGACACAAACAGACATGTGAGAGAGACAGATAGGGAGTTTGACATCCTTTAGCCAATGATTTATTTTGTTTTGCAGCCCAGTGTATGTTGATCGAAAAGTGAACATGGAGGTTGTTGCCAGGCGGATATTATGGGGAAAGTGTTCTAACGCTGGACAGACCTGCATCGCTCCCGATTATGTGCTGTGTTCTAAAGACGTTCAGGTTTTTATCCTCTTTTTAGAACATATTAACTAGCATTATCGGGTGGGTTTTTTTTAATTACAAGTTTAACAAATTAAAGCCTCCAAATGTTTGTGAAGCATTTACAGCATATGTGGGGTTAGGGTGTTAAGGACCTCTGGGAATATTACATGTATTTATTTGTAGATATATAACAAGTCAGGGGCAAAATATAGCCCAACAGTAGAAAGCTTGGCTGGGTGCGGTAGCTTGTAGGATTGATTCCCCTTTGTGGATCCAATGACATTCCCCCACCCCGCCATCCCAGCCAGTACCTCAAGACTGATTCGCCAAAGGCCATGGTATGTGGTATCCTGTTTGAATTAGTAGAGAATATGAGAGTATTGTTTTAGCAGATATGTTTTTTTATGGTGTTGTGGTATGTATATCAGTTATGAAACATCAGTTGGAATGAGTTAATTGACGGGAATTGACTTGTATACATGTAGCACTTATCAATACCACATAGTTCACCAATTAAACTTGGTCTTTTCTCACGTCTCCATCAATAGCTTCACTCCGTGTTGTACCATTCTCAGTTTGATTCCACATTGTAATGGATTTAGCATCTGGCCTGGTGGTTATAAAACTTTTAGAGTCTTAGACTCGAGACTCTTATTAGAGTCTGAGACAGTAATGTCATGACAACGCCATACAAATTGTATGCATGTGACGTTATTAGAGATTGAGTCTGGATTCTAAAACGTTTTATAAGCATGGCTCAGATCCCATCACTCTCATGTTTTCTGTTGCAGGATCAGCTTATAGAACATCTAAAGAAAATTATTCCAGAATTTTACTCTGAAAATCCAGTTGAATCAGGTCACTATGGACGCATTGTTAACGAGAGACATTTTCAGTAAGTTGCCAATGTTCTAATAGCTAATGTAATTTCTAGCTGGTAATTAAGGGTGGAGATGTAGATGTTGTAAGATTGTTTTGTATCTTTGGTGCTCACAAATATTGAATTAAAATGGCTTTGAAGACAAACAAGAACTTTATTAAAAAATGAAAGTAAAAACAATTATATTTCTTATTTTTCAAAACAAAATTTAACTTGGAATGTGTGAAGAAGTTAATGCAGAGTTATTAAAATAAACTGTTTCTTGTGTTTTCATTGTTTTTCCCCATCAGAAGTAAAAATTAGTTGATGCAGAGTTATTGAAATAATTATTTCTTTTTTAAGGACTAGCTTTAAGTAGTTGGGGGAGATGCCCATTGGTTAGAGGTCAGGTTAAGTATTTGTAAATTCGTGGTTAGGCCATCGGTGTACAGGCTGATAGGTACTGGGTTCGGATCCCAGTCGAGGCATGGGATTTTTAATCCAGATACTGACTCCAAACCCTCCACAAGTCTCAATGGGTAGGTGTAAACCACTTACACCGACCAGTGATCCATAACTGTTTCAGCAAAGGCCATGGTTTTTGCTATCCTGCTTGTGGGAAGCACAAATAAAAGATCCCTTGCTGTTAATCGACATAATAGTATCCCATGAAGTGGCGACAGCAGATTTCCTTTCAAAATCTGTCTGGTCCTTAACCATATGTCTGACGCCATATAACTGTAAATAAAATGTGGGGTTTTTTTTGTTTTTTTTTTTAATTTGTAAATAGAGAATAATTATAACTTGTTTTACCTTCAGACGTGTGAAGAAGTTGATGCAGAGTGGCACGGTTGCTATCGGCGGCGATGTGAAGGACGATGAGCGGTTCATTTCTCCGACAGTCCTGCGAGATGTCAAGATCACAGATCCAGCCATGCAGGATGAGGTAATACAAGATTAGTGGCTATTTTGGGTGGGATTTAGCTCAGTCGTTTGAGTGCTTACCTCAGGTGCTTGCATCACAGGATCGAATCACCTCAGTGGATTCATTCATCTGATTGGGGTGGGATGTAGCCCAGTTGTAAGGCACTCACTCGATGCGTGGTTGATGTGGGATCGATCCTTGTCAGTAGGCCTATTGGGCTATTTGGGTTTTTTTCCAGTCAGTGGTATGTACTATCCTGTTTGTGGGATAGTGCATATAAAAGATCCCTTTCTGTTAATCGAAAAGAGTAGACCATGAAGTGGCAACAGCAGGTTTCCTCTCTTTATATGTGTGGTTCTGAACCATATATCTCACGCCATATAACCATAAATAAAATGTGTTGAGTGCATTGTTAAATAAAACATTTCCTTCTTCATTAAACTGATTGGATTTTTTTCTCATTCCAACCAACTAATCCACTACAATTGGTCAGAAGACATTGGTATGCTTTTTCCTGTCTGTGGGAAAGTGCATATAATAGATCCCTTGCTGCCAATGAAAAAAAGTAGCAGACATAGTTAATAAAGTTATTAAATTGATTAATATCAATTGACTTAAGTTACATAAATTGTCATCTTCATCGAATGCAAAACATCTTTATGTGTAAAATGTAGACAGAAGTCTTAATATAGGTTTACATCTGTTGGACAATCCCAAAACTGCATATTTGATGATAACTAAATATTGTTTAGATATAATGTTACATATGAAATAGCAGTATTTTAAAGGGTGACATTTGTTCCTTTTTTTTCTGTCATATTACAGATATTTGGACCTGTGTTGCCAATAATAACAGTCGGCGATGACAACGAAGCTATTGATATTATCAACAGTCGGTAAGCAATATATTTAATATTTAAATGTAATCGTACAAATATTTTGTTAATCGGAAAGATCTTACAATGCAGCAAACTCGGGAATGTCCCTTTAATATCTGAAAATCAAGTAACTATTGAACACTCCCCGAAGTGGTCAGACTAAGCCCACAGCTAAAAATGGATGGGGAAATGGCAGGTGTGTTGCACAGATACATAGCTACAAGAGACAAGCACCTGTCGCAGTTGGAGACATCGACTAGGATGTGGAGGTGGACAGTGAAAGAAGTTGAAGATAGTTGCCAGATTGGGTAGAAATTAGATGGATGTCAAAGAAAACCAAATGAAAGAGGGCAGCGGGATTTAAAAACAAAATATAAAAAGGTCTTAAAACCAAAGATAGAAAATGAAAGATTGCTTCCTAATGCACAAAATTTATTTATTTCAAACCTTAATTGTACCGTCTTACTGGCTGCTTTTCTTAACTGAAGGCACAGAATGCAGCTCAGTGGTGGAGTTGTCGCTAAGCAGTACTGGGCCGTTGTATCTGTCAAGTGTTTAGGTATCATTAAACAAACATTCCTATCTTTTTTCCCATTTAATTGAAAAAACGAAGAGTTGTTTTAATGTGTTTAATGGTTGTTTTCAGAGAGAAGCCACTAGCACTGTATATATTTTCGAACAACAAGAAGGTGGTGAATAACTTCCTGAACCGCACCAGCAGTGGTGGAGTTTGTGTCAACGATACCCTGATGCACATTTCCAGTACGTTTTAGTTTATGTTAGTCACACAGGCAGATGAATTAAATGTAGCTCTTTATTTTGCTGTTTGAGAACTAAATTCTAATGTTGAAAAGATGGCGGGGAATAACAGTTATATAGTGTTGTACATAACTTCTGTCTGAGCTAGTAAATTAGTTGTAACTGACAAGGAATTTAAGACTACATGCTGATTTACAGACAGACACACATACACTCACGCACATACTCACACTGACCGACACACACACGTACACACGCATTCATTCACTCAAACACACACACACAAATGGACACACACATACATACACTAGCACAAACACACACACTTTCACTCACACACACAGACAGACACATATACACTTGCGCACACACGGACAGACACACACATTCACTCATAAACACAGAAGTGGACACACATATTCACTCACACACACACAGACAGACACATATACACTCGCATACACACACACACATGGACAGACACACACACACACTCACTCACACACAGACACACTCATTCACTCAAACACACACACGCAGACAGACACACACTCCTACCAGATTTATACACACACCACACAACCCCCATACACACATAACAAGCCACATACAATACACAATCACATACCCCACAATACAAACACACACTACATAAATAAGTAAGGATCATTAGTCATTTATTGATAAATAAATCCACAGTCTGTGTATGACAAGCAGGATATACCGCACCACAATACAGTTGCTCTTTCTGTTTGTTGTTGCAGTACCGAGTCTGCCATTTGGCGGGGTCGGCCACAGCGGCGTGGGGTCGTACCATGGGAAGTTCTCCTTCGAGACTTTCTCTCACAGAAGAAGTGTCATGGAGCGTGGCCTCGCTCTCGATTCCGTCAACGCGTAAGTCTTACTTTCATCTCTCAGTCCTCCACGTTTGAAAATATCAGGCAATGTGATAAATTAGTCTCCTCATAAGCTGCATAGGAAAAATATTGAGTAATGTTTGTACATATTGATGTAAAGAAGGAAGGAAAGAAATAGTTTATTTAACAACGCACTCAACACATTTTATTTATGGATATATGGCATCAGACATATGGTTAGGGACCACACATATTGAGGGTGGAAAGCCACTGTCACCACTTCATGGGCTACTCTTTTCAATTAGCAGCAAGGGATCTTTATTATGCACCATCCCACAGACAAGGTAGTACATACCACAGTCTTTAATTTGCCTGTTGTGGTGCACTGGCTGGAACGAAAATGGGCCCATCAATGTACCTCAGATGTGAAGAAACAAAAAAGTCAGACCCTTTCCCTTTCTAATAAAGAACAATAACTTCATCAATCAGACAGCACCTTCTCCAGTGCATACAGTATCATCAGTAGTTGGTCCAAAACAAACTGTTCATCAATCCCATTGCAAACATTCCACATAATTAGAATTGAATCATACCCGTAACATATTCATTAATATTTATTTCTCAGAATCCGATACCCGCCTTACACTGAGAAGAAACTTAAGATGGTTTCCTGGTTGAGTGGTCAGAAAGTGAAGAAAACTGGATTCTTTTCCTTCTTCCCATTCGTTATCATCGGGACAGTGTTTGCATTCTTGTTTAAGGTGTGTATTCCGTGTTCGTTACAGTCTTCTATTAACGCATGTGTGGGACTGGAGAGTGAGGGTGGGGCAGGTAAGTTGGACTCTAGTTATAGGATTTGATTAATGTATGTCATGTTCTCTGGCTACATGTAGATATATATATACACACTAAACTGAACACCCTTGGGACCAAGTAAAATGTCCAGTTTTAAGAGGTATCCAGTTTAGAGAGGTTACTTTCTCTACTGATTTTTTTAAAAGGACCGTAAAAAATGTCTGGTTTTGCGGGAATTCCGGTTTACAAAGGGTCCCGTTTTGAGAGGTTTCATTATGTATATGAGTTGAGTTCTTATAGGCTTGTTATATGACCAGACAATTGAAGACAACAAACCTTTCAATTCATAAGAACATAGATTCTAATTGTATTGTTAAAAATGTTGAAGAGGTGTATTCAACATTGGTATTAATTCCATGTCCATTTTACACAATAATAAAAACTGGTTATATTCTTTGTAGATGAAGTATAGACGCAGATAGGTTTTATTAAAAAAGCAAAGCTTGCAAGAAACAATTCACAGGCAGGTGAGCATGCCACATGCGTTTCTGGAATTCTGCATGAACCAGAGATTAGGATAAGGCCTGTTGATGTTTTGGAGTTTTTTCCTTTCAAATTTATTCATCCTTGTGTGCTGGGAGAAAGTGCACAGCAGATATTATTCCTCAATTGCAAGGCACTATGATGCAATTGTCTATAAATAAGCCTATGTGATGTCATGTTCAGCATGTTAGTGTTAATACATCACAAGTTTATAATAATTGAAATAAAAATTAATGTTTAAAAATGATTTCAAATATTCATATTGGTTATCTCCCCTTTATATTATCCTTGTTTTGTTTTTGTCTTATCTTTACAAAGTAAAAGAGAAATAAGAGATACTTTTACACTTTAGGCTACAAATAATCACTGTATATTCTTGCATTCTAAGAATTGGGTTTTTATTTTTATTTTACACTCATTTACTATAA
Organism: Dracogyra subfuscus; assembly: GCA_016106625.1. Classification (NCBI taxonomy): domain Eukaryota; kingdom Metazoa; phylum Mollusca; class Gastropoda; order Neomphalida; family Peltospiridae; genus Dracogyra; species Dracogyra subfuscus. Next base: position 13,875 of record JAECMU010078383.1, read on the forward strand.
GATTAATAGCAATATGAATGTTTTTGTTTTAATAACACTGCAGAATCATGTATGTCCAGTTTTAGTGTTATATTTCATACACACGTAACCATTAACACCTGTCCTGAACAGATGCCCAGTCAGTGATCAGTCAGGACAGCATGTTTGTACATGAAGTGATTATGAGCACAAACATATATACTGAACTATTCCATTAAAAATGCACTACCCAATTTTCAGTTATGTGTGAAGTCGTTATAAGAAACCGTTATTTATTGTCAACCAGAATATATTGTGTTATACAGAATCAGATAAATGTTTTATTATGTTTTCTCATATCTTTTGTTACAATTATATAACTGAATGGTGTGTTTTCATTGGTGTTTATACTATAAATTGTATGAAAACAAATCCCAAGTTCAGTTATATTCACCGATAATTCTTCTTGTTTCTGTATTTATTGACTTTCTCATTCCAGCCGGAGCACCATGACCATATCAAAGGTCGTGGTATGTGCTATCCCATCTGTGGGATGGTGCATATAAAAGATCCCATGCTACTAATGAAAAACATTTAGTGGGTGTCTATTTGTTAAAATTATATTTAAAATCTGACATCCCAGGGCTTTAGATCTCAATAATTTGGGCGCAACGGGGACTCTTTTTTCTTCTTCTAAGTACAGGAAGGTTATTTTAGGTCAGTACTATCATTATAACAGCTACTGCATTTCTAGCTGTTTTAATGAAAATAAACTTAATATTTCAGTGGTTTTGAGGTGAGATATTTTGAGGTCAGTATGTTTATACTTAATTTGGGCATGATTATTTTGGGCATCTGTATTTTGGGCACAACATTTATCGCCTCGACATTAATGCAATCTAAAGCCCTGCATCCCTTAGCCAATGGTTAAACATCAGTGCTCTAGTGGTGTCTGTAAACAAAATTAAATGTTTTTAATTTATTTACTTTCACTTTCAGGCTCTGGGTATCCATGGCGAGAAACTGTCTCATGCAGACTGAAAAAAAAGAAATCCACCACATCACAGTAACTGGAAAACTAACAAGTTGTACGTGTATTCCTGTGTTCCGGAAAAGGCAGTGCTTACATTCCACTAATGATCTTGGTAGTGGGATAACTTCCATGACATTTTTCAACATGCATTATCTGTAATCAAAGAAATGCATTTATTGCCCAGTATATGCTACAAGACATGATTTGTATTATAAAATTGGAGGAATTTATAATCAAATGTTATATTAATAACACTGAAATCATGATCAAGCCTAAACTAATGGTTGATAACGTGGTAAAACAATAGTTCAGGGTATTGTAATATAGGTTTTTTCCCAGTTAAACAAAATAGTCTCCTCCTAGGTGAAGACTTTAATAAATATGATTTAAAAACTTCAAATTTAAAAAACAAAATCCAACAACATTGTAATTACATTCTCTATTGGTCAGTATGGTGCATTCTAACAAGCAAAAGCGAGTTGGATATGTTTTTAAACAACAAGTTGAAAGATAAATGATATCTAATGCAGACAAATGTTGCATTCTATTTCTTACATATCTTGAAAAAACTGTTTTAAAATAAATTTAAATGCCTTTTCCAACAAAAAAACTATTTACGGCTCTTGCGCTTATAATAACTTATGCGTCACAGACAAGACAATTTCAGGTTATCTTGTATGTCATGGAGTGATCGATTCAACTGTTTTTTTGTTTTTTTCATTAGATGGTATGGCATTGGTAACCTGGTCATCACCTAGCAACAGCCAGTTAAAATGTTCACACACGTATATGTGTTAACAAGTATGTGTTGTCAAAAATAACAAATAGTGTTCTCACCAACTGGTTAATAAGAACATGAATTTAAATTTAAACATTGTATCCCCTTACAAAGATGATATTTGGAGTTCACTAGGTCAGCATAAGCTATACTATGTAATTTTTACGCAAAAATATGTAACTACATATAAATTTATATTAACACTGTTTGGAATGCATCTTTCGTTAAGTCTGATGCCATATAACCGTAAATAAAATGTGTTGAGTGTGTCATTAAATAAAAATATTCTTCCTTTCATTAAGTGGAAAATGATAGTGGACCATTTTGTATTTATTTTTTGCATATACGGTGAAACCTGTCTAAACTGGACCCTGAACAAACCAAAATCCTCTCAAAACTGGCCAAATGTCATGGTCTCAAATGTTTTAAATTCTAAACTGCTACCCTCTAAACACCGGATCTTGACTAAAGCAGATAAATATCAGGTCCCCTGAATGATCCGGTTCAAACAGGTTTCACTCTACTTGTTAATGTTGGTTATTGTATTGGTTGTATATAAATTTAATTTGTTCAAACATGTTGGGTTGTGTGTACATACGCTGCTTTAACAGAAACATTACATAACAACCATTTGTCTGTAATGGAATTTCTATCTTGTGCCATCCACTGATCAATGCATATTTATCCTGCAACCATTGTTTCTATTGACCGATTATGATGACAGATAAAGCAAAGTCATATCCGTATTGTAGCAGGGTGTGGCATTTGACGTCACTCACATAGCTACATTACAAAATAGCTCATTTGACCTCTAGGTCATCATATAATGTAACTGAAATAACAGAAATAATAGGTTTTCCCCTTAATTTTTATGGTATGCAGGATAAAAATAACTAGTTAATTGACTGATATTGGCTTTATCCTGTTCAGGCCAAATGAACAATTCCACTCGGCAAACCTCATAGAAATTTCTCATTCTTGCCTTCATAGGATAAAGCCTTAACTAGTTCTTCTCATAAATGCCATGTGCTTCAGTGGTGTAGTGGTTAAGCCAGATTTAAAGCTGGTAGGTACTATGTTCAAGTCCCAATCTCGTACCCACCCAGAGCGAGTAGTAATCAACTGATGCACTGTGGAAGTGTAAGGCCAATATACTAACTTCTCTTTCAGTAACCACTAACCATTAACCCCTGTCGTGGATAGCTGATGCATGAAATGTGTGCCCAGGACAGCGTGCTTGAACATTTATTGGATATAAGCTTACAAATAAAGTTGTTTAGCTCAGTTGGTAGAGCGCTTGCTTGAGCTGCTTTGGTCAGAGGATCAAACTACCTCGGTGGACTCAATCTCTGGGTGTTTCCCATCCTAACCATGTCTATCTAAGGATGTGGTATGTGCTGTCATGTTTATAGGAATGTTCATATTAAAAATCCCTTGCCAGCAGGTTTCCTTTGAAGTCTCAAAATTACTAAATGTTTGACATCCAGAAGCTGGTGATTAATACATCAGTGTGCTCTAGTGGTGTCGTTAATCAAAACAAACTTTTTTGTAAAATAGTTTTTCTAAAATCGCATAACAGATGGTTTGACTGCATTTTCAGCATTCCAACATTTCATTTTTAGTTTGAAAAATGATAATATTATAAATAGTTTAAATGTTTTTGTGGAGAAATGTGATTTTTTATTTTATTTCAATATTGTATTTAGTTGTTTTATTTATTTTGTCTAACATGTATCATTTCTTGGATATGTTATACAATATGTAGATTATACTGGTGTTAAGGAAGTGCTAAATATACATTTGTTAGTTTATTAAAATCGTAATTTTGGTATACTACAGTACTATTTCTTAGTTTTTTGTTGTTTATTAGGATTTTGTTTTTTTATAATTATGTCTTTAATTTTTTTTTTTATTGTACATGTATTGATGAGTATTGATATTTTGGAAATTTTTGTGAGTTTAGGTAAAATCAAAAGAAATATGAATAATTATAGACTGAATTTAGCATAGGTGATCATTGCACATTTATGTTAGATGTGTGTAAGTGATGTTTTCCATGTACAGATTTTGGCATGGTGCAGGCGCAGAACATGAAAAAAAGGACACATTAAAAAATAGGTTCTGTGGTTATTAATGGCCATATTTCCATGTGAGTGTCTTGTTTCGGTAACTGCACCCACACAGTGTCGAAACACACACATGTAAAAACATGTCATCAAGTGCAGAAAGAATTTTACGTGTGCACATTACTAAACTCAAGTGTTTATATTAACTTGCAGGGGTGGTGGTGAAAACATGGGACAAATGTCCCCTCCCTCCCCATTTTTCCTTGTTAGTGTGCTCAGAAGGATGGAAATGCCATATCTTAACACATGAAATTCAAAATTGTCTTGTGGGAGCTACCCTCCCCCCATGTCATCATGATCCTCTCCAACCTTCACACTGACATTGCCTCAAGTCCACCACCACTTTCAAATATGCTCTGCGGACCATGAATTATTAAATATACTCCAATATTTTGGGAAGTTGCATGTGAGACCTTTTCATAAATTCAGCCCTCTCAAATTCACCTTATACTAAGTTATAGTAATGCTTAGTAATAATAATAAATTCTTTATTTAGTGAGGGTAACACAGTTGGCAAAAGCTAATCTTCCCTGAGGCCCTCAGGTACAAACAATACAGAATTACAATACATACATTTATGAACAAATAGAAAATACATATATGGTAATAAACATATGTACAAATGATATTATTTTAGAAAATATTTCTTCAGTCTATATTTAAAAACAGCAGTATTTGGCGATGATCGGATAGCTTTAGGTAATTGATTCCGAAGTAGTGGCATATAACATATGTTTATTATTAGGTGTACTTGTTTATATATACTTGTATTTATTGTACACATTAATTGTAAAGTAATGATTCAGAGACCCATCCCTAACATGACCAAATTTATTATCTGTGGCTATAAAGGTTGGTTTCTTTTGTTGTTGGTTTATTTAAATAATTTTTGGCATGTGATTTATAGTTTTAAAAAACCAACATCTTGTTTTGTGAGTACCTATACATCTAATTCAATATAATATTAACAGGTGAACAAAATGAGGTGTGATGGAATTAACATGATCATAAATAGTTCCTGTATCAACATTTAAACAGTGTATTATTGATTGTTACAAAACATCACACTGTGTGAATGTATTGTTAGTAGTGTATGTTGGCTAGGATATATAATGGAACCCTACCAAACTGGACACACATGGGACCAAGGGAAAACTCCAGTTTTAAGGAGTATCTGGTTTATAGAGGATATTTTCTATACTAATATTTAAAAAGAAACTGAAAAACATCCTGTTTTCAGGGAATTTTTATTAAGTAGAGAGTAATATTTTGAGGAGTTTCATTATATATAATTTTTGTATGCATGTTTATTAGTAACCCTATCGGTCCAGCTGGAGGAAACTATAGATTTCATCTTCATCCTTCTGTTTGTTTGTCAGTCTGTCCCACATAGTTTTCCAGATGTTTCTTTTTAATACTGACTTGAGATATCGAGCTGAAATTTGGTGTATAGCTTTATCATGTACTGTTACAGATCAAGTTTGACTTTTGTGACAATTTACCCATTTTTGACAGAGTTATGGCCCTTGAACTTACGAGATAACAAAATAAGTTTTCCAGACTTTTTTTCGCAATGCCTGAAGATATTGATCTGAAATTGTGTGTATAGCTTTATCATGTTCTGTTACAGATAAACTGTCTTTCATGGACCCTGAACATAGGAGATACGAAAATGTCCTGGGCCCAGTAGGGGACATGTATTACTTTAGCAGTATTCTCAGAATGCTTGTTATCAGGCCTGTACGCAGGGGGAGTGCGACGGGTGTGTACGCACCCCCCCCACACACACACACACACACACACAAATTACTAAAGGTCCACATTTCTCTATGTTACATAATCGTTGTTTTGAGGGTTATTTTTGTGTTGATTTTTATCATTTTAAATTCACACCCACCCATCAGCAATTTGCACCCACCCATTAAAAATCCTGGTTAGTTCAAGAAATCATTAACATGACTGCATGGATGGGTATTTGTCTCGCCTTTCAAAGTAAAAAGGTAGGATATAGGTATTACATTTTAGACGGCGGAGACAATGGTTTTAACTTTTATGTTAAAGTTTATCATTAAAGTTTCAGGTTTAGGTCAGTTTATCTCCAACTATAAGTCGTAGGTCAGTGAAACTTGGTTTGTAGTTGCTCCTATGGATGTTTATCACTCTGCACCAAAACAAATGGTAGGTGAGACATTTAATTCAACAGAATCCTTTAATGCTAGACCAAGGGCTGTTTCAGAACTGATTACATGGGAGGATTAGGAGGTAATTATATATATATATATATAGATATATAGATAGATATATATATTAGAGGTGAGGAAAAGCCCTTTTTTGCCAGTCTGAGACCGATTCTCGATCTCTGAGACCGAACAAAAAATTTTTTTGTTTTTGTCAGTCCCATCTTTGTCATTCTTGTCGGTCTGAAGTGACTGGTCTGTTTCTATTTATTTGTCTACATCAATCAACTGATGTGCATTTTAATTCTCAAAAGACCTGAACCGGCCATAAGTTTAAAAAATATTGTGGGTTGTTTCATTTTATTATATACATTTGTATATATATAATATTATATACCCATCAACCACAAAATAACACCATGGACAAGGCAAAAAGTGGTAGAGGCAGACACTATGCATAAAATAATTAATTTATACCCCCATTCACCCCTCCCCATTATATTTGGTCAATTGTGGAACAGCCCTAATAGAACATCTGAAGGATGGATCTAGTCAAAGCTTTTAGTATTGTAGAAAATAAGCTGAAATATTACTGTGGACCCAGAACTTTAATTAGGGGATCAAGAATATTCTTTTTTCATTTCATTCTTTCAAGAAGTTTGCACAGAATTGTTTTGTGAGGGTTTTGTTTTCAGCCATGCATTAAAATGAAATAAAGTTGATTGCTAAAATAACCTTTTTTGTTGTTAATTTAAATAACAACTGATAGATTCATAGGAATGATATATTTGGAGTGGTGAGAGTTAAAGGAGAAGAATATTTTCAGTATTTAGCAGTTTTTAGCGCCAGTTATTTTTGATTATATATAACTATAGTAAGAAAACATTGTTGTCCTGAAATGCCGTAGGCCACAGCCTCCCTCCCTTCAGTTCCTACAAAATCATTTGAAGGGTATGTTTAGGACTAGGTGAAAATGTCCGATTATGATAATTGTCAAATACTGATATTTGTAATGTCTGCTCAATACATAATTTATCTAGTGATGAAAGAATGAAATATACCAGAAACCAAAAATGAAATGCTGCATTTCGTAGTCATAAAATACTGGGATGTTCACAACCCATGCTAGTAAGAAAATGTTTTTTGCACGGCAGTTTTGTGGTTAAGAGAGGAGTTAAATTAGTCTGCTATACAAAAATAAATACTTAACTAATAAAAGTGACCAAAACAAAAAAGTTCCATTTAACATTTTGTAACTCAAAAACCACTCTACACGCCAACCACTGAAAAATTACAAAACGCTCACGTCGAATTCCCCGCCCTCTTAACCTATGACAATTATATAATTTTAATGGGCTTTCTGTTTGTAGTTTGATTCTGGTAATAGATATAAAATATGTTAAAGAAAACAGTGATTGCCTGCCATTTACTTCATGAATAAACATGAGACGTTGTTTTCAATATGTTACTGCATAACACCCTCCATCCCCATAAAGTTTGGTAAGGCATCCCATGATACGAACTAAAAAAAATTTAAAGGCTATTTTTATGTCCGTATAAACATCTTCACCGACGTTAGTTTCCGATGGACTTGGGCCTACCTCATCTGCATCCTAAAATTAATTTTGGTCCGACTACTAGAATCACATTGGATTTGCTAAAAATGTATAATTTAATTTCCCGCGTGTTTAAAATTGGCACCCCAAAATCCGGTAAAAATAACAGAAACTTTAATAAAATCTTAAAATAGGTTTTAAGTAAGTAACCTCTCTGAAATCTGATGTCCAGAGTTTGCTGAAGCTTAGCTGAATGTGGGTGCTGTCGGGTTTCTTTCTGTAGTGTGTGTATTAGTGATTAATGTCTGAATTTTTTGTTAAATCAAGGATCTCGAAAATAGTTGATGTAAATATACTTGATGTCGAATATAGGATTGTTGTGGTATTAGAGCGTAAATCTTTGACTACTTTTTGGTGGTCGGCAGTGGCCAAAAAATTAAATAGCTTGTTTTATGACTGTCCGTCTAGCTCTCTTATAGTCAGAGTACTGGGGCTAGTAAAGGTGCAGAAGCGAATATTTCACGCCAAAAAGTAGGGCTTATATCATTACGGACGATGGACCATTGTAAGAATAACAACAAAAAATGTGTGTACTTCAAAACTGTTACGACTAAACCACTGTTAGTAGTAATACGAATTATAATCTAGTCGTATTTACGTTTATGTGCAAACCTTAAGTTTGCGACGTTTGGTAAAACTGGTCCCTGTTATGTAACCGCAATTTGCCAAAGACTAAGAAGTAGGCCTACTCAATAAATTATATACATGTATATACATACATACATACATACATACATACATACATACATACATACATACATACATACATACATACATACATAAAAAAAAAATAGAGAGAGAGAGAGAGAGAGAGAGAGAGAGAGAGAGAGAGAGAGAGAGAGAGAGAGAGAGAGAGAGAGATATAATAAACGAGTTACCAGTTATTATCAAATTTATGTCCCGAGTGAAATAATTTTCAAGAGGGACATCAATTTTATAACAATTGGTACCGAGCTTGTTATTCTATTTATTACCTCAGTATTTTTGCTCTAAAAGCCTTTATTTTCCACGCACATGCACGAGGGCCAACCTGTATAGAAACGATGTAAACCACTTTACGCACTGTTCTGAGAATTGTCATAAATAATTTTCAAAAACAAAAGTTGTCTTTATTCTGCTACAAAATCTATAAGGAATTACATTAAAATTACTTTTTATTATAAATTTAACACCAAAAACTCTTTAAACTACATGACGTCATTTTGTAAGCGTCAAATTGTCCAATAGTATTGTTCGTTAGACCAATGCAGAATATTTCTCACTGAGAAAATATTGAAAATATTTCCCTGTTATGAGTGATATATAAAACTGTTATATTATCGACTGTAAACGGGTTTTAACTATAATGTTCTTCTCTTCTTTTTTTTATGTATACATAATATTTAACTCCTCTAATCAAAGCTTCTTGACAACCTGTGAAGATCAATGATCTAAAACCACTGCCGCCATCAGATCGGAAGATTATTTTCTTGTAATTGCAGATTTCTCAGCGGATGGCAAATGTCAATGGGGAGATCTTCGTGCATTTCCGGTAACGTATGCTCATCATTTTGTGATGTCAGATAACACTGATATTGGAGAGAAAAAAGCCCTGAATAAGTGAAATGAAATTGAAATTAGTGGAGCAAATGGAAATGAAATGGCATGCTGGTTCTTATAGTGTGTTCATCCGTGTGCTTTCTGTATGTTGTCTTGTACTAATGGCGGCTGAAAAGAAAGCTTTTATGCCTAATTGGCACCTGGAAGATCAAAGGAGAGAAAGATAAACATGATGCACTTAGATAACCACAAGCCATCAGATGCCATATCCGTAGATCATTTAATCCTTTCAATCTCTAATCTTAGTTCCAGTGGAGGTTCTAGGGCAGTTCGAAGAGAAAAACAAAATACCATCCAGTACAAGAGGAAGGAATAGAATATTTGTTTAACGACACATCAGCACATTTTGAACAGCGGCTAGCTGGTTTCTAACATGTGGTTATTTCGACCCTTTAGTCCCAATTCCCTAAATGTTTAAAGGAGAAGACCCTTGTTTTAAGTCGTAAAAAACATGGACACTAAGTTTAATTAATTTACAAACCTGTAACTCATTTGGATAAAATCACAAGAGAATGAAAGAAGAGTGTGATGTTAAAACAGGAAATATCCTTTAAAATAGATTTTAAAAAAGAATCAATAAACCGCTACTTTTCAGACACACGTGGGTTTTTTTAAAATATATATATATATTTTTTTTTTGGTTTATTTAACGACGCACTCAACACATTAAATTACGGTTATATCGGCGTCGGACATATGGTTATGTCGAGAAAAAACCCCAGTGGTCAGCTGACGGGGATCGATCCTAGACCGACCGCGCATCAGGCGGGCACTGTACCACTGGGCCATGCTGCCCGCTTTTTTAAAATATGATAGTACAAATACCAGGATGATCAGAAAGACTTCGGTTCTACGGAAATGGATAAAGAATAAAATAGAAGTAATGTTTGATTTTAGTGATTATAAACGGCTCTAATAGTGAAAATTATGCTGTAGTATTTAAAACCTAGGGTCTGTCCCGTTAACCTCGCAGTGCAGTACAAAAATACCTGCGATGAGATTGAGAGCTTAGTAAATTCTTAAAGGGACTGTCCTGAGTTTGCAGCCATTGTAAGATGCTTGCGATAACAGAGCCTTGAGGGCGACTACTATTTCATATTATATATTTTTTTCTTGATTGGAATACCAGTGTCTGTATATCGAATGTGTTTGCGTTCGTATACTAATGTTTGTGGCACTCAGTTTTGACATTAATTCATGATATATATTTGTTCGTACGTACGGAATTATTGGGAGGTAAAATCCAGTCTGGGCTACTTATAAACATTAGAACAACACCTTGTAAATATAGACACTGATATTTTAAATACGAAAAATTAGTTTGTATGTTATTAATTTGTATATTACGTCATCGAAAAGGCTCTATTGGTCGGACAGATTTTACAATGATTGTAAACTCCGGACTGTCCCTTTAAGATCCCGTTGCACGAAGCATTTTTAACACTAAGATCGTAGTAAAGTCTTCTTTTTTTATCTCAGGATGGGGCTCTGTTCTACCTATAGCCTTATGACATGTAGTACTATATGTATCTTAACATTATATACTTATAAAATGAATAAGACAACCACAGGAAGGCCTTCGAGTTAAGGCCACGTCTACCCTTTAGCAGTGGATGAGAAAACATTATTTACATGTTTGCATCACTTTAGAAACAAAACTGTCGGATCAAAATTAAAGGCAGAAACATGAAATTACATTACAGTATTAAGCAGATCCACATACATAAAATAAATATTTAAACTATAAGGTTACCTCTTAGATCTCAGT
>JAECMU010078396.1:5632-17677 GCA_016106625.1 Dracogyra subfuscus
TATTGTGTAACATATTAAATTACTATAGCTACCTGTAGGAACTGTAGACATATTGTGTAACACATTAAATTACTATAGTTACCTGTAGGAACTGTAGACGTGTTTGATCCAGTGTAACACAGCTGCTGGTATGGGGGCAGATCTTGCATGGAACTGTGTCGTGTGTTACAGTTATCTGTATTACAGCAAAAAACATCTCCTCTGAAACCATTATAGGTTATCTGAAACATTTATTTTTAGTAATATAATTACTGTTATGTTATGTTGGGTATCAGGACATCATATGATATCTAAAATATACTGCATATGAAAATACTACTTTTCCTTCTTTTACATCATAATTAGTATCTTAAATCATTTTCCAAAATATTTAATGTCACGTCCTGGCTAATTTGACATATAAAAGTTATTTTTATTTAAAAACAAGTTTTCAGAAATAAAAATCCCTTTTAATTCTCCTTCTTCTCTATAATCCAATTATAAATAAAAGGTATAATGATGACTGGTTGTATTAAATTATTAAAATAACCATCTCAAACTTTGAGCCAGGACGTCACATTGAGCCAGGTTGTGACAATTAAGATTGTATGTTAAACTGGGTAAAGATTAACAGGGTTGAAAATTAGCAGTCACCCGGTCGCCCGTGGCGACCTTTATTGGCTAAGGGCGACTAAACATTTTACAAAGGTAGTCCGTTGGGCGACCATCGAATTTAAAGTCGGGTAAGTATAGTACCAGTTAAAAAAGAAACACACTGAAACTGAATCAAATGACCACTCTGACAAAAGACACCGCGTCTCCGCTGGCACAAACTACAGATCTGGCAAGAGACAATATTATAATACATGTTCTATATTTTGTCAGCGCCAGGCTGACCAGACTAAGTTTCAGCTTCTATGATTTTGGTCTAGGACTGTAAACAAATATAGCTCAAAATGTATTGTAGACACTTGAATTTTTTTTTTAAAGTCGTCAGCTTATTGGAATGGATATGACATAATTAGCTAGCAGACCTTTTTTTCACATTATTAAATGTTATGGTACAAATAAATCCTATTTAATTAGCTTACTAGTATTTTATTCTAGGACAAAATCAAAATTTATCTTGAGGTCTAAATCCCAGTAACAATGACATTTTTCATTAAAACAGAGATTATTCCAAAAGTCAATTGACTGGCATGCAAATGTAAAATTAATCTAAAAAACATAGTAATTTATTAAATTGTATGGGTATTTCAGAAAATTGTGGATGATTCCATCAATGTAATCTAGTGTCTTGTCTATAGAACAATCATTCCTGAGAAAATCCTTTACTCGAGAGATCATCCCTCTTGCATCGCCATAAGTAGGACTGCCACTATTAGAGTAATATACTAAAACATACGCAGCACTACCGTTTATGGTTTTAGTATCTTTATACTTCAGAGACAATGCACGTCAAACAGCATAACTTGGCTGTTCTAACATTTTTGTACTAAACATTATATTTAATCTGTATCATTTAATTGTAATTTGTAAAGAAACATTTTTATTTATAATGGATTTCTTTATAAAAAAAACACAAAAAAAACAACAACTTAATAATATGTTTTTAATATGAATTTTAACATTCATTATGAAATTACATGCCAATTCATCTTTCTCCTTCTGACGCAAATGGACTATATACATCGTTATTTTTATACAACGTTATTAATCAACAAAGAAAATTCTAGTTTTGACTTTTTTTTGTGCAGTTAAATTGGAGGGCTAGTTGAATTTGAGAAGGGCCAGTAAGATTTTTCTTCTACTGGCCCTGCTGGCGACCATGGTTTTCATGTTAATTTTCAACCCTGGATTAAAAATGTATTAAATCTCTCTATATAGAAAAATTGTTAAAACTGACTAGATAATGCACATGTTCTAATATTTAACATGGATTCATGTAGATACAAAATACTATTATCAATTAACTCTATGCGTCTATGTTTTGAACAAACAATGAATTATTGATAATCCACCAATTTAAAGAATATTGTATTTATATCAAATGTTCCATTTTGTGAAATCCAAACTGGTGTACAGGTACTATAAATATTATGTCAAAGAATTGTTCAAATACAATGTGCTGCTAAAATCTGAAGTTTATTCCTTGGCAGATACAGGTATTCAAAAATGAATTAGAATATAAATAAACCAACATTCCTCCAGGAAAGGATGTAATTGATAAAGATAAATGCTGATCATAAAACTTGGGTTTGGGGGAATTCAAATCAGCTGTGTCATTGAGATTTTTGCTATTGTCAACCATCAACAGTTTATATTAATATACATCGTTGATAATTTGATCTATCAGATAATAATAACAGAAAGAAGAAACTGCAGTGTCCAAAAACGATAATTTCTGTACTGATTGGGGTTCATATTTTGAATTCCAATTAAATCAAATGATCATAAAAATACCAACAAAAGGCCAACATTTAATGTAATAATATATTAATTCTAAAATATACGGTAAATTGCAAAAACAAATTCTACAGAATTAACTGTCTGGCCTACCATAAACATATTTAGTATCATTGATAGTGCATCTGTAGAGATCTACCTCAAAGCATGTTAAAAATGTTTTTAAAACATATAATAATATACAACAACCGTAATGGCTTCCAAAAATGGGTTATGCAAGACTACACTGTGTGAGCCACCCACAAATGAAACAATTTTTTTCGCAATAAAAAACGGCTTGTTTTGGAAAAGAATTTCACTCACTAAGTGTTAGCTGTGAGTTTTAGTGTAAGAAAATAAAGACAAGTACATGGTCAAGTAAATCAATAGGTCATTTTTAGAAACTCATTCAAGTGAGACAAGTGTGGTATCATTTGAAAGGTTATTATCTCTAGTGTCAAATATTACATTAATCCTATTTCACTAGATGTGTTTTAGTTGCTGATAATGCAACTAATGCATCAACCATGAATGCAGCAATATTTTACAAACAATTCTACTAACACATTTATCAGCATATTTTTAAACATAAGTGAGTAGAATTAAAAATCTTTATAAGGAAATAATCCCAGACATGTCTTTCGTTAATTGACATATTATATAAAAGTCAAATTCATATTTCAAGCAGACCTGTATCCATAATGTTTACATATGTTACTTGTGTGTATGTCCGACACCAAAATATAAAAACATTTTAATCTCCACTTCTGCTAACTGATTGTAAAATGTTACTCACTGAGCTAGATGCAATGTTAATTTTATATAGTTTATTAAAAAATATAAAAACAATTACTGAATATGTAGCAATTGCCATGCTACTGTGGTGCTGTTATAGTGTATGTCCGACACCATGTACATCCAACACCATAAAGCATGTTTATTTGTCCCAATTTTGAAACAAAGTATTGATATTAATGCAATGCCTGTGTGATTTTAGGAGACACTTTTTATAACTAGACCCAATTATGAATATTTTTATTAATATTTTATCCATATAAATGGATTAAGAGGAATTTATCACAAAAGGCAGCTTCCCGCCATAAGTGTTTATTATGTTTTAAAAGGTAAACATTATACTTGCAGTTAACTGTTCATCTCCATAACAAAATAACAAGCCCAGTAATTGTGTTTACTGCCAGAATTATACAAATTAGAACATTTGTAAAGGATCACATTTAACATTGTAAATGTGACATCACATCTGAGGAAAACACTTTTACATTCATTGGCAGCACTTTACTATTTTGAATTTTACAGAGATTATCAATAAATATAAAGTTACTTATCATAAATAATGGAAAAAATATTAAAATATGTCTCTTGCACCGTGTTCAGGTTCCTAGTCACTGGGGGTTGTCACATTTGCAGTTACCCCCATCTTATATGCCTTTAATTTTAGAAAAATGTGGCTAGTGGAAAAAAAATTGTGTCACTTGTCATTTGTAGGTATACTCTAATCACAAGGTGACCACTTTTACCCCCACACCCACACCACCCCACCCCATATAGTCATAGGTGTTACTGTGAATATTTGAATGGTGTTCATCTTAATTAGAACAGAACTAGTTAAGTTCATGGCTATTATCTAAGGTTTTTTTTTTTTAAACCAAAACAAATTGACAAGACGGGGTTCATCCCTACCCTCTGAACCACCCTCCCGTGATGCACCTGGTAATTGTTTTTCATTTTCTTCAAACAAAAATAATAAATCCTAGCTCAAACTGTGTTTTTGTTTTTAATATCATCTTGTTTGCTAACTATAATGACGGTTTTTCAAAACATGTAAAGTTGTATTTCACAAGAATACATTCGACACCCAAAACATTTATGTCTGACACCAAGCATGTTTATCTCTATTGTTTCAGTGTGTGATTAAAACACAAAGTTTTTACATCTGATATACAGATAAACATCTACCCTATAGGAATAGGACACAATATTTCTAATATGCCATCATACTTCACAGAGAATTAGACATAACTGTGTGGGTGAAAAATTGCAGTTTGCTTGCATACGATTAACACCATGCATATTTCCCCCGTACACCTAAAGTGACAAAGGACAGAAAGTTTATATATAACAATGGTGCCCTAGTTGGTTCTTACAATGTATAACAATAAACAGTTGTGGAACTTTTTGTACATTTATGTAATGCTTGGCTAAAGTGTCTGAAATGTACTTCCGACACCACAGAATAGCCCATAACTTGAAAGAAAGAAATGGTCATTATTATTTTAATTTACTATTAAAACTCACATTGTTTAAGCGTTCGGTTCCTCTTCCTCTACACAGCCCTTGATAATCACAGGAGAAATTTGCGAACACGCTCGTGTCAATCGTCATCACACTGTTCGGTGCCTTCAAGTCTTTCTTCACAAAGTATTTGAAGATGATACAATGTGTTGCCCTGGATACACTGGTCACATGACTCACATTCTGTGGCACCTCGGAGCGGGAAGACTGTACACTGCTTAAATGTTTCTCTCCCGTCGCACACGACTCGTTCAAAAAGAAATTCTGTTTTTCTATGTTGCCAAAATAGCAGTATGACACTGTGGAACTTGAACACCTGCAACATTTGACAATAATTGAATAGTACAAGTTACATACATGTACCAGGCAACAGTGTGCTCAGTATCACACAGTGATTTACTATGATAATTTCAGAGATCCAATATTAAAACAAAAAACAGTAGTTGCTAATTCATTTTCAAGTGACTGAAAATGTCGGTTGATCGGAATTTAAAAAAAACCTAAATGTTCCCTGTATAGCACAATGTATACTAAAACTATTTAATACTTGTCATGTCAACCAATCCCACCAGCATAAAAAACTTTTAAAATAAATACCTAGTATTAAGCAAGTTAATGAAGACATGAAGTCAGTTTTACAGACTCACTGACAGTTTACAACAAAGTTCTTACCTGCATTACCAAACACAACATTATGGCTATGATACCAAGTTAGACTTCAGTCTAAGATGGGTGTATAATACTACTACTACTAACAATAACATCATTTGTATAGTGCCAAATTCTACATTGCTGTATTCTCGCAGTACATTTACATAACACAAATAATTTTAAATGAATGCCATTTTTGTGCTCAGTTTGAACCATTTCTCCAGTGTTCCATTCTAATCAGAAACCATTTTTTGCCTTCTACTCTAGTTCAGCTTCTGTTGAAAGCCAATTGACTATAGCTTCATTTTAGGGCCTCAAATGGGGAGTTATTACCCAAATGGCACTGCAGATTCAGTGCACTAATGACTTGGTCAATGCCAGTGTCTGCGTTTAACTTTTCTTTTGAGTTGCCATCCGGGCAAGTGGTGACAGCACTTTCACTTGCCCGGGACGATTTTTACTTGCCCAAATCATATTTTCTAAAAAACAAAACAATATTGCAAACAGATTATAAGAGAAGGAAGACAAAATAATCAGTCGCCAGGCGGGCAATCTTACTGTGGGTTTTCAGTCGCCCGTTGTCGTTATCATTCGCCAGTGGCGATCGGGCAACCGTTAAGTTCGAACCCTGCAATGCCCAGATCATTATGTTATCATCACTATCTCGCCAGAGATAACTCTTTAGTGAAAACTATGAATGGATGTAGGCTAAGATTCTCACTCTACTGTAACAATAACCCTATGTTACACTGACATTATCTGTAACTTCCTTCTTTTTTCCTGGGCATATCACACAAAGAACATAGGGAGGCTCAGGTGGGAATAAATCCTTGAGGACAGGTAATGTATCCATAAAAGAGAAAACACCTCAAGTTTTCTCCATTCCTTTTCCACATTACCTGTCCTCAAACAAGTGCAGCAAGGACCGGACAGAGTCTGACAATTTGAAGAATAGGCCAACCAAGGGATGCCCATCACAGACCAATGCAGGTGAACAACAACAAGAAAAGGTGGCATCCATCAGCAGTGTCAGGTACGGCTCCTAGAAACCAATGGAACTGGAGTCGATAAGCTGCCACCAGGGATGCAAGTGTTACGTAAGCTCCCAATACATTGGAGTGTTAATAATAACACGCAACAACATCAGAACATTGAACTAAACTGGCCCCTGAGTGTTTTCTGTCCAGTACACCAAAGAACTGTTAGCTCAATAAGGAAACCATATAACCAAGTGCAGTACAAGGCAAATGTTATCCAGACAAAGGTTCTTGCACCAGTACTTGAAAGGTGCAAAAGAAACAAAGTCTAAGCAGTCCTCAACTGTCGATTCGATGGACATCTCGGTGTGCAGTCCAACAGTAACTTCACTGACAACGAGGACGGCTTGTATTCACCAGTCTGCACAGTAACAACAGGACCCAGATGATGAAATCCTTTGACATCTTCCGTGGATACATCCCTCAGACAGAAGTCTGCAAAGATGGAATCCGTAGCCCAGAAACAACCAGTGATAATGTGGTGAATGGGTGTGTTGCAGTGCATTGACATTGTGGTGGCAAAGGCATGTAACTCATGAATGTGGGTTAGTAGCTGAAGGAGCAGGCAAACCTTTCTTCTGATAAGCACTCAGGATAGTAGGATTGAATCCACGTGGACACCACATTCTTCCTAATATCCTTCAAATGACTCTGGTTACAGAAGAGGAAAAGTTTTTTGTGATGTTGACGACAAAATCTAGTCCTCTCAATGTAGTGGTTCAGGGTTCTCACTGGGCACAAAATCAAGTCCTCAACATCTGCTGGACCCAAAATGGAGAGGGATTGAACCACATACAAACAAGGTGCTTGATCAGGCAGCTGATGTTTCACTACAAAGCTCATAAGCAGCCCCAAGGTAACCACACTGTGATCTCTGTGAAACTGGACCAGATCAACATCTAGCACATGAATCTCGGAGATACGAGCAGTCATGGCAAACCCTGTCTTCTGTGTCAAAACTTCTAAGGAGGATGACACAATAGGCTCATAAGATGTGGTAGACAAAGACTGGTAGCACAAGATTCAAGTCCCATTTTGGTGGGCGAAAATGCTGAACCTGATTTTCAAGCTTGAATCCCTTTATCATCTTGTGGATTTCAGGAATACCTGATACCTTCGTTCTGGTAGCAACATCACAAACCATGGATTTAACCGAAATGCAGCCCGCAATGGTCGACCCAGTCAGCTTTAAAGATGTATGTAAATACATTTTTTTTAAATCAGTGAGACGAGGCACCCGAATAGTATGAGACAGCCCCTGGAAGACAGAATGGCTGAGCGGGCAATCATGTGATGCAACGTCACGATATAGGTCAGTGAACTTAGAATTCTGCTGTCCAGAGTTTGCCAAAGCTTAGCTGTCGTGTGTGTATTAGTGATTAATATATGATTTTTGTTTTAATCAAGGAACCAGACGGGATAAGTGCTGATTATTTAGATGCAGGTAGGTATTAATATAGCATATGTTTTTAATCAATCGATTCAATGCTATAATTTAAAATATAATGCATTTTGTATCGGTAGCAATACTAGCATGTACTTCCTTAGTTCCTAGTTCAGAATTATTGTGTTGTCAAAGTTCACACACCCACAGATTCGTAATATACGTAAAATAGGACGCTTCTTGACTTAGGACGCCTTTCGATTGTTAGCGATACACACATTTGTGACACTACTGTGACTACACAGTGATACACACCTCTACACACACACAAAGTAAAAGGCGAATTAACAACTGAATCTCTCAGTTGCTGGCATTTTTCGACTCCTGTTAACTATTTTTTAATATGAGAAACCAAAATTGATACCTCTGAATTTCAGCAAATAAACAAAACCCCAGCGAAATGGTAAATAAAAAGATCATCTGCTCCATCTTTCTTCTTCTTTCAACAGACAACTCTCCTTTAAAACGGAGCACTAATTGGTCATTTGTGTATTTGAATAGCTCGATGCAATTTGTAATCACAAAATGCGCCTTAAATATTCAAAATACAAAATCAATTAACTGTCTTTTAAATTAACTTGGCTTTCAAGTGCCTCTTTATCCGTGATATTATTTTGAAAGTTTTTAGACTGAAAAAATACTTGTGTTGTTTGAGACCCTAAAAAAACAAGGGCAAGTAACTTGTATTGACTGCATCCAACGGACGATAAGTGGTTAAAAAAAATCAACGGTCAAACACGTTTTATGCGCATAAATCTGTGGGGAATATTGTTTCTATTTTTTATTATTGAATCTGGGATTTAAAAAATTTGTTTAGGAAAATATAAACTGGTGATTGGCAATGTTGTGGACAAGTAACGACGATCCAGAATCAACGGAGACAAACGAACTACAGGTGTGTAACTGTTGAATCATAGTCATTTCGTACCCAAGTCATATCGTACCATCCATTTCGTACCATGCTGCCTGGTCATTTCGTACCCTGGTCATTTCGTACCATTGCAAAAAGTCATTTCGTACCCTAGTCATTTCGTACCATCGTGAAAAGTCATTTCGTACCCTAGTCATTATATAATATAGTATCCTCGAAGGATCGTAAAGCATCCTATTAACGGGAAAATGGCTACAACGCACACGCATTGTCATCGCTCGATCAATTTGATTATTTGATCTATTACCTTATTCAATTAACTACAAATATCAATTAATAAAATGTTTATGACCTTACAAGTGTATTCCGTCAATAGATAAAACACATGCCACTGATGAATGTGTACATTCCAAGGCCTGGATCGGAAAGCGTCCTATAGGTAAGATGGGCTTCCAAAATTCGTTTTTGTTGCAAGAATACGTATGTCACGTGATCTAGCCCAAAGATGCAAGCAGACGTCATAGCGACAGGATTCTTTCGCTGTTGATAAGTGCTGATTATTTAGATGCAGGTAGGTATTGATATAGCATATGATTTTAATCGATGTACTGTTTAAAATAACGATCATGTATAATGCATTTTGTATAAAAATAACGTTTTACCTGTTTTTTCCTCATTTTGTTTTTCTTTATCAGTAGCAAGTACTTCCTGGTTTAGAATTATTGTGTTGTCAAAGTTCACGTGCGCGCAGATTCGTAATAAACAAGCCGTATGCAAAATAGGACGCTTCTTGACTTAGGACGCCTTTCGATCTTTAGCGATATATAGTTTACCAAAGTGCGCTTTTTATATTCACAATTAATAAATATGCTAATAATAATAAATAAATATGAACACGTATTTTAGTTAACAGTTGAAATGGCAGAATATTACTTATTTGCATCTTATTTGTGAAATAAACAATAACAACCATTAAAACATTAACTACCCTATTGAATGCTAAATTAGCCAATTGCTAATGTTTATACAAAGTGGCGATAACTTTTATTATTTTGCTGATAAAATATCCTTTAAATTAACAACCAGATTGTAATTTAATGTCATTTTGTAAAAGACACTATCAGGGTGATTGTTATGCCATGGTATGATATGATTTTCAGTTATGGTACGAAATGACTAGGGTACGAAATGACACACGTTTTGTAATGGTACGAAATGACCAGGGTACGAAATGACTAAGGTACGAAATGACTTATTGCAATGATACGAAATGACCAGGGTACGAAACGACCAAATTAGGTACGAAATGACTATGGTACGAAATGACTAGCAACCTAACTGTTCAGTGTTCTGTCACCGGGTACAAGCTAAAACGAAACCGTGCCAAAACGGAACCGTTTTCTTTGGCGAAAACGGAACCATTTGTGTTGGCGAAAACGGAACCTATCACGGCTAAAACGGCACCATATATAAATATTCTGTGTGTCTAATACTTCCATGCCCAATCATCCGCATCCTCAACTAATACTGTTGTCAAACAGATTAGTTTTTGTAGTAGTCAGCATTAAGATGGATCTGTATGGTGGGGTTAATTATAAAAAGAACAACAACAATACAGGAACAATACAACAACAAGGAGAAGTGTTGTCTTTATTGAATGTGTAAAAATTAAGAAATGCATACACAGCTCACGTTTTCTTCCAATTTCCGGTAGTCTCTTTGTTTTCACTTATTTTATTGAGAAAAATAAAAGTTCACAAGAGCTGTTCTCAGCAAGACTGGCATCTGGCTATTGTCGGAGGCGGCTCCCAGTGGCAGCGTGCTTGAACGGTTATCTGATGGAAGCACGTAAATAAATTTACCTGACCTAAAGATTGTTTGTGCAACTATCAAAAGTGACACTAAAACATTTATTTTTTCTTTTACTAAATAACTTTTCATTTTTTGGAGTTTTTTTGTCTTATTTACTATTCTTCAAATAAAATTCAATTATGGTGCCGTTTTAGCCATCGTAGGTTCCGTTTTAGCCATAAATTTCGGGGCCGTTTTAGCCAATGCAGGTTCCGTTTTGTCCAATTTGGTTCCGTTTTCACTTGGTGCCGTTTTGGCACGGTTTCGTTGTAACTATAACCCCTGTCACCAATCATCCAATGCAGTGGGTGATTCACTGATTGGGTGTCTGTCACAAGATATCCACAGAAAGTTAGCCTATTTACCGCCCTGAGACAAAACCAGAGCCGGAATGTTTATGCCGAGGTGTACATTGTTCATATTTGGCACAAGTAACAAAGAATGAAAGATACAATGATTCAGTAACAATGATATTGTCAATATTTCTGTGTCATTCAGTTTGTAAGAAGGGAGCATTCATTGTTAATATTGTTGAGAATTGATTTTAATAAGTGATTTAAAGATTAAAGTCCTTTGTTTTTTTTAAACACTTTACACCAATATATGATACCCAAATATGTGTAGTCATTAGAGATGTTAATTTTGGAGGACCCTATGGTAAAGTTAAAATAATCTGTGTCCATCTGTGATAGGTCGTATTATGGTATGTTGTCTGCACGTCTGTCTGTTAACCCTTTCTTGTCCAGATCATATCTTGCATACACAGGAACATCAAACCTCACTTGTAGGAACAACTTGGGATGACAGTGTGTCACATACTATGTCACTGTGACCTACTTTTCATGGTCTTCTGCACATAATATTGGTAGCCAATTCTTGTCTGGACCATATTTTGCATACAGATGCATACATGACCATCAAACCTCAAATGTAAGAACAACTTGGGATGGCAGTATGTCACAGACTATTACATGGTCACTGTGACCTCCTTTTCACAGTCTACTGCACATAACATAACAGTAAAATCTTGTCCGGATTATATTTTGCACACATATGCATACAAGACCATCAGACCTCACATATAGGAACAACTTGGGATGGTGATGTGTCACATACAATTACTAGGTCACTATGGTACAAATAAATTGAATACTTTGTTTACAATCTGAACATCATATCGTGTTTAGCATTTGAAGAAGTCAGGACTTCATTAATCAGACAGCACAGGTCTTCTCCAATGGATACAGTATCATCACTAGTTGGTCCAAAACAAACAGATCTACAAATGAGGACGAACCATCGCATATCTGTCACTGGATACAGTATCATCACTAGTTGGTCTAAAGCAAACAGATCTACAAATGAGGACGAACCATCGCATGTCTGTCACTGGATACAGTATCATCACTAGTTGGTCTAAAGCAAAACAGATCTACAAATGAGGACGAACCATC
>JAECMU010078449.1:428-13635 GCA_016106625.1 Dracogyra subfuscus
GTGCACTAGTAAGAACAGGTAATGTATCTATAAAAGAGAAAACACTCCAAATTTTTACCATAATAACAAATAAATGCAAGAATCTGTGTAACATTTTTTCACATTAGGGTTGCAAACAAATCACTACACATTTATACATGGATTACAACTAATATTGGGGGTAGAATGATGGAAATACATAGTAAAAAGGTTTGAGACAAGTTCATTTTGCCCGAATATCTCTTCCCCCCCCCCCCAAAAAAAAAAATAAAAAAATTCAAGGATTTGCTTCTTCCCATGGTGGGCAATCCCCTCGTCTCGTACACTTATGTTACATGTGTTAAATGTAAACACAGAAATAAATATAGAATATCTGGCTAATTTTAATCATTATCACAGGGCCAGGTGGATGAAGGGAATGATGTCCGTGGTGCTCTCTGTATTACAAAACCTTGGCCAGGCTTGGCAACAACAATCTATGGAGATCATCAAAGATTCATTGACACCTACTTCAAACCGTATCCAGGTAAACATGGAATTGGGTACATACATCAGCTAAATCAATTTTTGTCTATTGATTATTACTCTTTAATATTTTAATTTTCTTTAAAAAAATAACTTTGTTGAAAAATAAAATAGGCCTCTGTTGAACCACAAAAGAAGGAAGAAAATGTTTTATGTTTGATTTAATGATACACTCAACACATTTTATTTACAGTTATAAGGCATCAGACATGTTATGGTTAAGGACCACACAGATATTGACAGGAAACTCGCTGTCACCACTTCATGAGCTACTCTTTCCAATTAGCTGCAAGGGATCTTTTATATACATCATATATATACAGACAGGATAGTACATACCATGGCCTTTGTTACACCATATAACCCTAAGTAAAATATGTTGAGTGCATCGTTAAATAAAAACATTTCCTTCCTTTCTCTTCTTCTTTCTGTTGTAATCCTTATTAATGACGATTAATATGCATGTTTGAGGAAGTTAGTTTGTGTGTGTGTGTGTGTGTGTGTGTGTGTGTGTGTGGATATGAAAATTTAGTGTTTTAACATTGCAGACACCTTTTCCAATTTTCAGTACCTGACTCAGTGATATTTTGAATAATTATAGTAAGAAAATACTCTAATCCCAACAATATCATCAAAATGAGCGATTTGTGTTTGTCTTTGCAGGTATGTACTTCACTGGTGATGGAGCCCACAGAAAGAACACGTACTACCAGATCACTGGCAGGATGGATGACGTTCTTAATGTCACAGGACACAGGCTTGGAACAGCTGAAATAGAGGATGTTTTGGTAGGTTTTTGTAACTTAAGTACAATATGTTTTGCTATTGTATTTTTTTTTGGTATGTTTTGGTTCTGTTGTGGATGTTTGGGCAACCTTTATTGGTAGTGATGCATTTGCTTTCTCAA
This sequence comes from Dracogyra subfuscus, assembly GCA_016106625.1. Taxonomy (NCBI): domain Eukaryota; kingdom Metazoa; phylum Mollusca; class Gastropoda; order Neomphalida; family Peltospiridae; genus Dracogyra; species Dracogyra subfuscus. Next base: position 1,840 of record JAECMU010078449.1, read on the forward strand.
AGCTGTTTGACCAACATGAATATGATTATGGGTCATAAATGTTCATGGATTCTTTTAACTTCTTCATAACCTGATTTTTGATATAGTGGATATTTTTGTATGTTGTAACAAAATAGCAAATGTGCCAAGAAGTTGTTCTAAAAAAAACTTTTGATTTAAATGTATTGAAAAAGATATAATGTATGTTGTTTAGTTAAAAGAAATGCCTACCTGGTATTTTAAATTGCAATATTGAGTAGGTATATATTTAATATTTACCTTTTTTTCATTAATATACATAATATACACTGTAACAGCTTGGTTACAAATTATAATTATTTTTTCTGAATTGGAAATAACAGGAAAATATAAAATTAAATATGCTAATAAAAATACAAATGTTTTGTTAAAAATGTTGTTCTCTTCATATGATGCATATAGGATAGAGTGATAAGATTGCAGTTTGTTTTCTAAAAATTATGAGTTGCACCTTTCACAGCATTGCTACACATGTACTGTCGAGATCTATTTTAAAAACACATTTGTTCCTTCTTTACAGGATGACCATCCAGCAATTTCAGAAACAGCTGTAGTAGGATTTCCACATGATATAAAGGGAGAAGGTAATCTTCTGTGTATCTGTAATATAATAAATTTAGAAAATCTCTGTAAGTCAATTAGTCTTTTGTGTTCATGGCATCCCTTGTGTGTATTATTGAACTATTTTCACTAAGAAAAATATTTAACATAAATAGTAATAATTAATTTCAAAACTATAATGATTGTCTTATGTGGGTTTTTTTTACCTGTTGACACTATTCAGGCCTATAGACAATATATCTAGAGTTGGGGAAACACAATCTATACTGAAAGGCATAAATAACGCAATATGAATTTCAGTTACATTTTATTTAATACCAATATGCATGTGGCAGTTAAAAAAATATATATGGTAAATAATGTGTATGTGACTTCATTATGCAGTTTGTTCAGATCTCCTGAGAATAAAGATTAGTGTCAAAAATGACATGCGTATGAAAGTGTCAAAGAGGAAAATCAGTAGCGTGTGTGTCCACCGTTTGCTCTGATTAATGTTTGTAGTCATCTAGGCATGGATTCACACAAAAGTCGTACTCGTGCCTGTTGAATTGCTGCCCAGTGATGTTGTAAAGCTTGTATCAGCTCTTGAACGTTTTGAGGAGGGTTCCCTTGTCCTTGAACTTTCCACCCAAGTTCATCCCACATATGCTCCTTTGGATTCATATCGGGCGATAAATTATCGGATAATGCAGGCCAGTCCATCACACTGATGTTGTTCTTAGGAAGAAATGCCTGGGTGACTCTGGCAGTGTGTGATCTGGCGTTGTCGTGTTGAAAGACAAGTCACCGGATTCCTCCGCGCTGCTGGAATAAGGGTAAAACTACTGGCCTTAGGATGTTGTCGATGTAGCGTGCAGCGTTGAGGTTGCCTTCAATCACTACCAGTTGTGACCGAAAATTCCTGTTGATTGCGCCCCACTCCATCACACCTCCGCCTCCGCAACAATCTCGTTCCAACACGCATACTTGGGCATATCGTTCCCCACTGCGACGGTAGACGCCCATCAGAAAAACTGATATTGAATCGCGATTCGTCAGAGAATACGACATTCCGCCATCCTCTATCTTGCAGATTGGCACCATTTGCTGCCCAATGTTGTCTAGCGAGACGATGTCTATGAGTCGGTACCAGACCTCGGGAAGAGACGGCGACACACTATACCGAACGTTAAAAGACGCCTACAAACCGTACAGGTGCTAATGGATTGTCTCCTGTTTCCAACCGTGGCCCTAGCAGTGCTTGCAGCTGTTTGGAACCTGTTTCGAAGATGTTGCAGGTGGATATTACTGTCCTGTCTTTCGGCATTACTTAATCATGGCATATTGAAAAGGACGGTTGTTTTTATAGGGAGAGGAGTGCAGGCATTGCACGTGCAAAAGGATTTTCACATGCATTAGTGTGTTGCTGGAAAAACCATCAAATCGTTATTTGGGCTTCAAACTCATTTCATGTCGTGTTTTTCAGATTTGAATAATATCCTCTTTCCATTACATTTGTTATCAATACCCCAGTTGTACCGAAGCTTAAATTATATGATTATTATTTTCATACTAAAATATTCTGTAAAATGTGCATTGCGTTATTACCGTAATGCCTTTCAGTATACACTGGGAGGTGGGCATATTTTTATCTTTATTTTACATACAATGTAGTAGGGAAAAAGAACTTTAATTTTCTTCAAGTAGGGGAAAACACAAGCCCACACAGCTCCTCCTGGTTCCTACAGGCCTGCTAATATCAGGTGGTAGTTAAGAATTGTGCTCTTTTCTTTTAGGTGTGTATGCCTACATTGTTTTAAAAGATGGAATTTCCATTCCGTTTGCAACCCTTGATTTAGAGATGAAGGCTTTGGTCAAAAATCGCATAGCAAGCTATGCAATTCCCGATGTTTTCCAGGTATGACATATCCAAATTCAGCATTTATAATTGTTCAGTTAATTATTTGTGTTTACTGACAAGATATGAATGAAATCTGCTATCACATCAAAAGTTGGTCTTACCTGATGAAATATAAAATTGCTGATGTCACTAAGTTGGTAGCACTTAATTATTAGTGATACAATTTATTGATTATACAGTTTAATGTTGTAAAATATATAATAATTTTGAAATACAGACGATAATTAAAAAACATTAATTCAATTTAATTCAGACTTACCCGGTAATTAGCAATGGATATTTTAGGATATTAATGTATTAATATTCCACATTTTTAATTGACATTTTCTTAGTTGGAAGCTAAATTAGTAATATTAGGCTTACAATAACTTCTTTTAAAAGATTATTTCTTAATAGAAGTTTTCTGTTGCTTTAAAAATCCTATTGTTATATTTTGGATATTATTTTTAGTACACTCCAAGTCTGCCACGGACAAGATCAGGTAAAATTATGCGGAGAATTTTACGGAAGATAGCTGCCAGTGATACAGATGAGCTTGGAGACATTTCAACTCTTGCTGATCCTGATATTGTGAAAATTATTATTAAACACAGCATAAAAGCTAAAAAAGCTTGTGATAAAAAATAAACGTTGGTGTATGTGCCTTATGAAGTGCCTCAACCTGTGAACAATGGAAAAATAATTCCACCTTGTCAATGCAAATTATGACGAATGCAAAACCAATTCTACCTTATAATAAGGACATATGATTTTAAATGTGAATACCTCGCAGAAATTTAATTGAGCATAATTCTATGATAAACATAGCAAACAGAACAAAATATATGGATATACCTTGCTGTCAGTTTTGTACTGACAAGACAACATGTGACTATGAAAAGCAGAGTATCTTATTCTAGAACAAAATATTACTTGCCAGTTAAGGTAAGCCCAATCCTACTCATTTAGTTTGTGACTACTGTAGATATTCAGTGGTATGCAATTGTAATGCATAATTAATTTCAATACAGTATGTTGAATTCTGTCCTGGTAAACATAACCAATCTTTTGTATTTATGAATTAGAATTTAAATGCTCTTTTTGGGAGGTTACAAATTTAACGTACATGTATGACATGATACTGAAAAAGACCTGCTTAACTTTATTATATAAAAGCTTGATCTATTATAGTTTAGCTCACAATTTCTCATGTGCGATTTCAAGCATAGAAATGTCCATTTCCATACCAGTGTTTTCGTATCCTTTGTTTTTGTAAACAGATTCTTACAGACATTTGTTTCCCCTAGACATTTTCTTTTATATGTTTGTGAAATCTTATAATGTTATTTTTATAATCTCTACAATGCATATTATTAACTACTAGATTATTCTCTAGAAAGAATTTTACATAGAACTGTATATATATATACTTACGACTTGTAACTTGTGTTTATTATTTAGTAGTATTTTCTAGGTGTAATAGATATTTTTATAAGGGTATACAGTAATTAGATTTTTTTGTTTAATTATATAATCAAGGCAGCTAAATGTACTAAAGTGTTACACAAGGTTATGTTTAACAATCTCAAAATTGCATAATGGCATTTATGTGATAATATAAACATTCTGCAGATGAATAAACGCACAATATTTTTATTCAGACAGCAAGTGGGTTTTTTCACTGCCACATAGGAATGATAAATGTAAATACTCTTCTGTGTATTAGAATGATGAATGTTAATACTTTTCTTCACTGAAGAATGTTGAATGTACACTCCTCTCCACACTAGAACTGTGAATGCAGATGGTCTTTCTCCACATAAAACCATGACCACAAACATATAACAATACTACGAACCACTAATAATAATACTCCACATAATAATATTGATGAAAAATGCTCCCAGAACAAATTTACCCTCAGGAATCGAGATTTGTAGAAATAATTTGCAAGACCATAATATTTGTTCAGGATTTCAGACTATGATATTAATGCTTCTCATGACCGGCCTTGGTGGCATCATGGTTAGGCCATTGGTCTACAGGCTGATAGGTACTGGGTTCTGATCCCAGTCGAGGCATGGGATTTTTAATACAGATACCGACTCCAAACCCTAAGCGAGTGCTCCGCAAGGCTCAATGGGTAGGTGTAAACCACTTGCACCGACCAGTGATCCATAACTGGTTCAACAAAGGCCATGGTTTGTGCTATCCTGTCTGTGGGAAGCCCAAATAAAAGATCCCTTGCTATTAATCGACATAAGAGTAGCCCATGAAGTGGCGACAGCGGGTTTCCTCTCACAAATCTGTGTGGTCCTTAACCATATATATGTCAGACACCATATAACCATAAATAAAATGTGTTGAGTGTGTCATTAAATAAAACATTTCTTTCTTTATTTCTCATTTGGAACAAGATACTTAAAACATTTTTACATAGCATTATTATTGATGAATTATAATGCATCGATGCCATGGATAACACTGATCAACATTATCTTTAGGATAATCTTTGGGTGTTGATTTCTCATGTCTTTGACCCATGATAAAATTGTTTAATTCATTTTGGTAGCTAGTGGCTATGATTACAATGTGGTTTTATTTTATTTTTATTTTATTTTAAAAGTATATGTGTATTGTTGTGAAGTCATTTCTTATATAAATTGTGTATGTGTTTTATTAGTTGAATTAAAAAAATAAATTAAAAGTATAAATTGTATTATTAAGAATGTTTATCTCAATAGTTGATTCTATTCTTATACAAATATGGATTTGTTTATTGGTTTTAACTTTTAAGCATATTTATTAAAGCATAAAATGTATTACTAATGCTAGGTATATTTATGCCAGTAGCCAATTTTACTCATATGCAAATGATGCCATTGATGGATCGGTTATATTAGTATAGCTTTTTAAAATGTTAACAAAAACATCAGTTGTATTGCTAGATACATTTATGCAAGTCAGTTTTATTCTCAGTGAAGTTTTATTTTATTCTTATTAATATTTAAAAGTATATACATGTGTATTGTTGTGAATGGTCAATTCTTAAACATGTTATGCTTTTTTTTTTCATTAGCTGACTTTGTTGTAATGCTAGGAATATTTATATCAATAGTTGAGTCTATTCTTATATGTGTTTGAAACCTTAGTGGTATATGAGCATCTTAAAATAGTTATCTATCTATTCTTATACAAATACGAGTCTGTTTTATTGTTTTAACTTTTTAAAATATTTATTAAAGAATCAGTTGAATTTCTAGGAACATTTACATTAATAGTTGAGTCTTCTTATACAAATATGGGTCCGTTTTATGGTTTTAACTTTTTAAAATATTTATTAAAGCACCGATTGAATTTCTAGGAACATTTATATTAATAGTCGAGTCTTCTTATACAATTATGGATCTGTTTTGTTGTTTTAACTTTTTTAAATATTAATAAAAGCATCAGTTTTATTGGTAGGTACATTTATGCAAATAGTAAATATCCCAGTGCTTTATTTTGATGTCACTGTGGACAGTGAGTTATTCCAGTTTTGCACATTGTTTATTCAAGAAAAGGTAATAAATATTCAAATTTAAATATCTGTTTTATTTCTCATTTCATTCCTTTTAACATCCAAGAACAAGCCTGTAGCATGGTGGACATTTGAGCGCCAAAGGTTCAGGTTATTTTAGGAGTCCTTATAGGCATGATTCAAAGTTTATTTGCCCGTTACTGTAACTTGCCTTTCACTCAATCCATTAGTCTCCCTACAACTTATACATTCAGTCGAGATGTTACGGTTAAAAAAAAAAGGCCAAAGTTATTGGGGAAGTGGGCAGGACCCCATGCTATGGGCCTGAAGACTGTAACTAAGAACAGGGCACAGATGAATGTAAAGGGCTTTGTTTCTTATCTTTCTGAGGAGCAAACTACCCCCACAAGCTCCAAGTTCAGCCAGTGTTTTTTTTACTAATGTTTGTAAACTATTTGGACTGGTTCCCATAGTGATCATTCATTTTAACGTAAAATGTATAAACCACTGGCAGACGTTTTTCTTTGACGGTCTGGCAGAACTCATCCCGGTTGGGTTGTTGGTAAACATTCCAAATTGGTATGGTGGCAAACAGTGGTGAAATTCCAAAGCCAAACTGAATATACAGTTTCAGGAAATCTTTAAAAACAATTGATTCAATGCTATAGCTCAACCCATTATTCTAAAGGGGTAGATTTCTACAATGCATCCAAAATGGGAAGAAATAATGAAAATCAACCAGGGACCCTCTTAAGAGTCCAATGCTCTACCAATGGCTAATTCCCCATTAGCTCAGCAGAGTGCTAAGACTCCTGTGGTTTGAATCCCCTCAGTGAATGTCTATGTATCTGTTGCATCGAGTTCTTAATGCAAAAATACAATTGTAAGTCTGACAGGACCTGTAATGGTTCAACTGCCCATGGCCCACATATCTGGAAGGTAGCTTCATTTGAGAGGGTGGGGGTGGACATCTTCATACATCAAGGCTAATATTCATTCCTCGTATTATGTAATATGAGGAACGAATATTAGCCTTGATGTATGAAGATGGGGGGGGTGGGGAGAAACGATCTATTTAGTACTAATGGCTAGGAGGATTTTCCCATTACCTCGGTTGGTAGAGTGCTGGATTCCTATACAGAGAATCCATGATTGAAATGAGTAAAGGCGATTTACCTGTATCACAAGTTGATTTACTTGTATACGTGTGTTGTACTTACAGCACTACATGAGAGCACTTGGTGTGTTAGGGGCGGGATGTAGCCCAGTGGTAAAGCGCTCGCTCGCTTGATATATATATATATGCAGTCTGTTTGGGACCGATCCATTTTGGTAGGCACATTGGGCCATTTCTCGTTCCAGCCAGTGCACCACAACTAGTAGATCAAAGGCCATGGTATGTGCTATTCTGCCTGTGGGATGATGCATTAAAAAATTGCTGCATTTGGAAACAAACTTTTGGGGTTTTACTTTTTCTGCACAGTATCATACTCTGCTGCTTAGCTTTATAAAAGTTGGCTTTTATTTAACGACGCCACTGGAGCACATTGATATTTTATCTTCTCATCGACTATTGGATGTCAAATGTCAAACTGTTTTATAGAGGAAACCCACTGTCACCACATAGGCTACTCTTTTATGATAGGCAGCAAGGGGTCTTTTATTTGTGCTTCCCACTGGCAGGATAGCATAAACCATGGCCTTTGCTGAATCAGTTATGGATCATTGGTTGGTGCAAGTGGTTTACACCTACCTATTGAGCCTTGCGGAGCACTCACTTGGGGTTTGGAGTAGGTATCTGGATTAAAAATCCCATGCCTCTACTGGGATCCAAACCCAGTACCTACCAGCCGAGGCCGGTTGTTTAGTTTTGTAGTTAGAATCACACATAAACTACCGTAATCACACATACGTTAATCACATATAAGCTATTGGATGGCCACATTGAATTCATAGTAAAATGTTGACAGTATCCAAGTTGTAGAGTTTAAAACATAAAAATAAATGCTGGCAGGGAACATTTATATAACAAGTATTTTGAGAGTACTGCAAAAGCAATACATGGCCCCCCAAAAAATTCTTATCTCCTAAATTCAAGGGCCATAACTATGAAACGTAGGTAAATCACCACAAAACCGTAAAGGAGGACACAATCAAGGCATTTGGCCTGGTATGCATATTCAACGATATATATAGCTCATTATTGCTTAATATCAACAAGTATAAGCGTATAGTTAATTAATAAAACAGTTAATTGTGACGGCCATTATATATAACGGGCGCAGCCATTTTGTACAATCCCAGTGAATACGCCCTCTGGCGAGCTGGTGGTTACGTAATACCTAACGTGTCACGTCAGGAATTAAGTCTTGAACTGAAGAAACAAAACATACCTCATTTTTGCGGATGCATCCCAATATTATTTAATAATAATCATCCCAGTAAGCTAGCAACAATTACTAGTATATATTATATTTAATACAAAATAAACCAACATTATCAAAGTGTTGAAATAACTGTATTATGGTTTAAATTAACCCACGTACTTAAATAATAATCGGAGTGTTTTCTTAGTTAATTGGTCGTTTCTTTTCGTGGCCAGTACCTGTGGTTCTTAAATGGCAGGTGTATATTTAGACGCTCTTCAGACACTGTGTCTAGACACACTAAAAAGACGTGCGGTTTTTTTCATTAAGATCACAGGGTATTGTGTAATAACCTCAAAGTATAATGGACTTTACCAGCTGTCTCCCTTTATTACTGTAAGTAATTCTGTAAAACCTTTCATTAAGTAGACTTTCCCATCTAAAATCACAAAACTGACTAATTACGTAGTCCCAAAGAAAAGAAAATCATCACTTGGGTATCATGAGTGGTCGTTTTTGCTCGAACGTATCCTACCAATAGGCATAATAATGTGCATAATTTTTTTGGATTTTTAAAAGAAAAAAAAATAATATAACTCCATTTCGTTATATTGATGCAAATTTAAATATATTTAGTTAAATAGTTTTACAGTAATTTATGTTGTTTTAAAAGTCAGGTTGATGAAAGTGAAGCACCTTGTCGTAAATTAGAGCGTTTGTTTACATTGTGCATAACAGAAAAGTTCGACGGAGCTGACGTCACTTCGCCCCAAACTACACCACCGGACGTCACAAAAACAAAACAAAATGGCTGCCCCCAGTTAGCAGGAATAATCATGTTTTTTTGTATTAATTTTAAAATTATGCGTTTTTGATTTATTAAAAGTGTCAGTACGTGTTGGTGGTCCGGGTATGTATCTTTCCAATACATAAGGCTCTTGACAGTCTTGTTGGAGTTTACTCTACCTTTAATTTGAGCTGTTAAGCTATATACAAATGATAAAGCTATCAGAGCTTCTAGAATTTTATAAAAATCCACTAGCCATGGGATCATGGATTTTAAAAATGTACTAGCCATGATTAAAAATTCACTAGCCCTACTTTAAATAAATAAAATTTTACTAATAGTAATAATCAGATGTGTCACCTAAATAGGAAGATTGACCTTAAAAATCCTTAGACTGGGGTGTAAAGAGGGAGCAGGATATTCATATTTTAAAATCAGCATTTGACAAGGGTTTTTCTACTAGCCGTCGGGCTAATTATAGTAATTATTTACTAGCCCAACACTGAATATAACTAGCCATGGGAGTGGGGCTACCATAATCTAGAAGCACTGGCTATATACAAAATGTCAGATGAAAATTTAGTTTTCACATCTCCTAAGTTCAAGGGCCATAACTCCATTACAAATGGGTAAATTACCATGAAAGTTAAAATTAGTCTGTAAAAGTACATGATAAACCTATAAAAAATAACAGCTCAATTTTCAAAGCCTTCTGTAAAAAATATCTGAAAAACATATATGGGTCAGACAGACAGACAAGCAGAGATGAAACCTATAGTCCCCTCCGGTTGGACCAGTAGGGGACTAATAATTAACTATTAACTTTGATCTTGAAGGACTGTCAAATTGTGTTACATGGTAATGTACATATTAAATAGCGAAGTAATTTAAGAGATCTTGAAGTTCTGTCAAAGATTTGTTTTCTTTATAAATATATGTATATAATTTAAGCTGTTTTGATTGTTGTCATTTTTGTTAAGAAGTAGTGATCAAGTCATCCTCAGTCATGCTTGGTAATGACAACCTGTTCCATTACAAAAGAATGCAATAATTGCATGATACAGGATAATATTTCATTCAAGATTTTGTATTCTGAACAAGGAAGACTATTAATACATGAGTTGTAATTGATATTAAGCAAACACATTGATGTTGTCATTTCTGCAGTGCTCTAGGTCAATTTGTAAAGTGTGAAACTAACCAACCCAAACATGGATAGCTTTTACTAGTGACTGTCAAAAAACTACTTTTTTTCTCTTTTTTTTATTTGTAAAAAGATTATCTATTACATTGTTAAAAATGTTTTCAATCCATTTTTATGCTTTACAATGTATAAATAGTCAAAATCTTGGATAATTCAGAGTTGGGTGGTTTACACCAAACTAATTTTATTAATGATTACTTTGTCAGTGTAAGTACTTTCAGACTGTAACTACATAATATAATATACAATTGTGTTTAATTATGATCTTTGTTGGCATTATAAATGAAACTTGCAAGTCTTTTTTTAATCTTTCCTTGCAAATATTGGTAAGAATAATATTTCCAACTACAACATTCAGTTTACTGTACTAGCCACTGTGATGAAGAACATAATTGTTGCTGTAATGACAAAACTCTCCATTCTGTTGCCAGGAGTAGATTTAAAATGTATTCTGTTTTTGGGGCCTCTTGTTATCTCTTTATTTTCTTCTCTATAGGTTCACCATTAGTTTCATCATCTTCATCTTCTTCAGTGTCTTCTGCAAACAAAAAACAGAAAACAGAATAGAAGTACTTCTCTTAAATTAAAGGGACATTCCTGAGTTTTCTGCAATATTTAAGATGTTATCGACTAACAGAGACTTTTTGACGACTGTAATTATTACATATCAAATATATTTTTATGCATAAAATATTAGTGGCTGTATATTAAACATGTTTCTAATCGTTCTAATATTTGTAAAAGATTAAACTTCATTTTATTTCCTAAAAAAGATTTGTTTGTATGTACAAAATTATTTGAAGACAAAATCCCGTTTGGGCTGCTTACAAATATTAAGACCGCCAGAAACACACACACACATTTATATAAGAATTGTTTCTCATTGTTTAGCGTTAGAGAAAGTTGTTTACAGTGAAGGGGAGGTTAATCTAGTGAATACTACTTACAAGAACTTTCGAGAAACGTCTAGGAAGTTACATTTTGTATAAAAACAGGCGATTTTCTTATTAACGAGTTCTGTGCAGACGCCTCATCCTATATTCGCAATCACATCTGCCGAAGACCGAAGATGACGACAACAAATGATCACGGTCTTCCGTGATGGCATATTTTGTATGGGGTTTATGGAAGGATAACGCTTGGGTTTTTTGTGACGTCAGCCAATCAGAATACAGTAAATCGTAAAGTTTGTAATTATATATCGTCAACGTCCCTAACTGCGTTATGCTTCAAATTCCGTTCACTTTGTTTTCTCGTGCACGGTTCACGCAATCAGTATCCAATTTGTTGTCATCGACATGTGGTTCATTTATGATATTTTTCTTCACAGTTCAGGAACATTTTTATAAACAATAAAGTTGAGAAAAGTAAGTATCTAAATACAAAACTTTACAAACACATAAAACCATTAATTTTACTAAGTCGTTTTTGTTTATTCCTTAAAATTACCGATATCGGGTC
>JAECMU010078459.1:0-11535 GCA_016106625.1 Dracogyra subfuscus
TGTAGTAATAGTAGTAGTAGTAGTAGTAGTAGTGGTATTAGTAGTAATAGCAGTGTTCATCAGCAGCGGTAGTAGTAGCGATGGAAGTACCAGATGCAACAAACGTAGTAGTCGTAGCAGTAACAAACACGTGATCAGTAACAGGGAAAGTGCATATAAAAGACTCCTTGCTGCTTATCGGAAGGAGTAGCCTATGTGGCGGCAGCGGGTTCATCTAAAACGAAATGTGTCAGAATGACCATATGTTTGACACTCAATAGCCGATGATAACATAAAAAATCAATGTGCTCTAGAGGCGTCGTTAAATAAAACAAACTTTACTTTTTACTTTTTTGTTCATATCCGTCGGTATACAAGATGGTTTCCGATCAATAACTTGAGAACGGTTGGGCCTATGACCCTCAAGCTAAATATGAAGGTTGGTCATGACAATTTTGGTGTCAATATTTCGAAGGTCAAGGTCACAGTGACCTTGATAAGTTAAGCGCTTTCTGGTCAGTATATGTAAAAACGGTTGTATCAAGAATCTTCATTTACCATTTATGCGGTATGACCATGCCTTTTTCGACGCATACAGCTACGTCTTGGTGTGTGTTATATGCGTACGCATAACGCTCACAGTTGTGCTATATGCGGCGCGCGCTATATGCGGCGTAACAATCCTATCCTTCCTTGGATGTCCAACATTTGGTAATTTTTATATAAAATATTAGAGAGGAGTAGGGTGTATGTGCAGGTAGAGGGTACTGGAGGTCAAATTCCTTACTTGCCAAAGTAAAAAAAAAATGTATTTCCTGGGGGAGCACGACCACATACACATTTCGCTCAACACAGTCTATAACCCCAACCCCGCTGAAATCCCTACACAAGGAATCGTGTATATGTACCATCCCGCAGATAGGATATCACATACCATGTTTTTTTTTAATATAACCGCCAATGGGGATCGATCCTAGACTGACCGCGCATTACAAAAAAAAAAAACACACAAAAAAAACAAACAAAAAACCCCCCACCTTTTTAGGTCTGAGTAATGAATAAAAATAGCATATAGTCTTGTAACATGTTACATAAATCGAACACAGTACCCTCTTCCTCTACCACAAAAACGTTACGTAATTACTAACACTCCGTTACATGTAACGCATATGTCAACAGCTGACCACTGTCAAAATGTCAAGACAAATCCCCCACCCACCGACCCAGGGATATAAATATGTTTTGTAGATATGAGATGACCCATCAATCAAGATACGTTTAAATGGTTTTCTGTTTTACTGCTGGTGTGCTATTTTATATCTTCAGATTGTATATTATAGTGCGTTGTATGATTACTGTACAAAACAAGTTGTAAAATAACTGTAAGAAATCAAGCATGGTGGTTGGATGATTACAAGTGGTTCATTCTACAATAGACCACCTACAAAAGTCAATGTGCCTACTGTAACGTTGTTTACGTGTATTCATACACGGTGAAGTGTCAAGGTTTGTAAATATGGATGCAGTACACACAGGAGAAGCAGAATCGTTTAATGTGGGTAAAGTGGAAGAAATATTCGGACCAGCCAAATAATCTCCAGACGATATAGCAACGCTTGCTACATGGGCCTATTCAAGCAGAATTTCAACTAGCAATCGTTCTGTTGTGCTAAATTAGCTGATCCAGAAAGTACAGTCACTTACAGCAGACAACACCGATATCTCACACTTTGCCAACAAAAACGCAAATATTAAAAACTTCTACAACAAATTCATAAAAATTCTGATCCCTTAAGTGCACCTAGCAGTGAAAAATCGTCGTGTAAACCCTACATTAAAAAGGCGACAAGTGACCCCGTTTACCCGATCATGGTCTCTCAAAGTGTTAAAATGAACTTACAAAACACGAATATTACTAGAAACACAGCTCCCAACATCAACACAGTTACTCAAATGACACCTATCTTTAACATAACAGACAACATTTATCACACAACAAATATGAGTTAGCAAAGTAGCATAATACATAAAATGAATATATCAAAATCTGTTTGATCGACAAACACTTAAAATTACGTTTACATTTCAGACCGATCCACATTGCAGGGTATTTGACATTTTGTTATGCTCTTCAATCTTAAACGTGGTTTATTGGTATTGCTTTCAGTTTAAAACATTATGTTGTTGCTACTTCCAATTTCGTTACCCCCATGATGGACTCTTCCTGTCGATTGACGTCATTCAGTTACAGGCACGTTTGATACATTTTAATTTCGAAGAGCAAGTTCGGAGAAATTCGTGAATGGAAATAGTTCGCTATTTATATCACATTAAAAATGAAACAGATGCAATTTAGAGACAATAAAATAAAGGCAGGTAAAATATATTTTACAACGGAGATCACCTGTTTTCATTGCTTTTTCCTGTTTGTCTAACTGACGATTGATAGGCGGATGACCACCTCGCCGCAACGTTGCTGAAAGTTGCGGACATTATAATTTGTTTAATATTGACATTTTCCTGCAGTACACAGTAAAATAGAAACACATTGTTTATTAGGTTGGTACTCGTTTAAGAGTGGTCATTAATATCGATGAGGAAAACTAGGCTGCACTTGCAAAATGTGTATGCAACAAGCACGCATGCATATAACTCATGTTAGCTTGCTTTCAAACCAGTGACAGCCACGTTTTCATGATTTATAAAATGTATGCAGATTTTTGTTTATATGTGATGTACAGCAAATCAAATTAAAACATAAATAAACAAAAAAGTCAGTTCCATTTAGTTTCTCGGTCGATGTACAAAGCATTTTGGAATAAACATAATGTTCACATATTTAAAAAGTTCAATGTATTATTTCATTTTCACGTGTATCTATTTGTGTGTCCTTGCATTTCGGGGTGGTACTCTAAGATTGAGCCGTGACCAATTCAGCCAATAAACAAATATGCATATACTATTTTGTATTGTTATCGTTGACAATAGGAGTTTAACAAAAGCTCACCACACAAAAAAACAACAAAAAAAAACAAAAAACAAAACAAACAAACAAATACACAACTCCACCAAAACAAACCACCCCAAAACAAACAAACAAAAACACAAAAACAACACAAACAAATAAACACACACACACACACACACACACACACACACACACACACACACCAAAACAACACACACAACAACCACAAACAAACAAACAAAAACAACAACAACAAACAAACAAACAAAAACAACCACAAAAACAATCGACATAATCCTAATTTCGTAACCTATAAATATTTTGTGTTGTCATTCTGACCCCCTAAACGCAATGTTTTCAGTGGCACAAGTCAAGATTGGTACTTGTGCATTTATTTTAATGTTTGTGGTTGAGTGTCTGTTACAAGAGGCAAACCTATCTTTACTCTAATGTGCGTGTAATATGAACAGTTCACTAAAACAAGGGAGAACTGATTACCAGGAACAGTACGTTGCAGATGCGTATCGACTGAATCATTCTGACTGCATTGCATATATTAGCTAGCCAATGAAAAACGGGTTGGTTTAGTACAAGGTGTAAAGCCGTGTGGAGGTCGTCGGCCCAATCTGTGCTAGACGGTTGATGGGAACTTAACGTCATCGTAATGGATGACAGTTTTAACGTCGTGGTGGTGGATGACAACTTTAACGTTGTCGTGGCAGTTGACATCTTAACGGCGTCGGAGTAGATGACCGTTTCAATGCCGTTGTAGCGGATGACAAATTAACGTCGTTGGAGTGAATGGCAGCTTCAGTATCGTCGTAGGGGATGATAGTTTCAAGGTTGTTGTAGTGAATGGCAACTTGGGGTCATGTTGGATTATAACAGAACTTGGTTGTGAATGATTTGAACTACACTGTGTTTAACATAAGACTATGAATTGTGAAACAGTAATATATGCGTGTTAGGAGGATATCATGTGTAAATGTGCACCTTTTTGTATTATTGTGTATAGTATTAGTATGTATACATTTTGAGAGAGTTGAATGAACGCAAACGAATTGACTAATTGTATGCGTGTGTGGTTGTGTATGTGGAGTTATATGCAATGCATGTTTAAAACGGTGTTTGTGTTGGTGGTATTTTTATCTATCAGGTCATGACATTCTTATGTCAAACATTTTTTGTTTTATTCAGCACCCCCACATTAGGTTATAAAAGTATGTTTTATATAATCATAAAATGAAGGTACTTCGATAATTAAGTACATTTTTGTAAAACTACACTTGACAAACATGATATAGGTCGTAAGGTGTACCATTCCCTTTCTAAATATGTTCGTTATGCTGTTTGCATTTAAATCAGTTCTTAAATCTGTGTATAACCCCTGATCAGAAATTGACATGCATTGGTGCATCGTACACTAGTACTGAACATGAAGTCATCAACATTTTGCAAATATGCACAATAACATACAGGTTACAGTAACTATGACTTTAGTTTTTTGTAAATTATCTGTGATCGTCAATAAAATACAAAGTTATAGCAATAGGAATAGTGTTTAGTTGTGTACATTGGTTACATGTGCATTTATGAATAACAAAAGGTTATGATTTTAGATGGAAAAAAACTTAGATAATAAATACAATTACAATGTCTGAACCAGTTATTATCATATTTATATACCTCGTGAAATAAAGTGAATTGTTCACTAGCTAAAGTTTGTGACAGTTTGATAATTGGTAACTCATTTATTCTTTATAACTTATATATACGACCACAACATGTCCTGTCAACAAGGTAAGTGTAAATTATAGATTACTCAGAACTAATAGTAGTAATAGAGTTCAGCTTTTTCACTCACTATAATTATATAACAACGACCAAAATGGATATGTATACATTAATTGCTGCCTAAAATATATATCTGGGGACATAACATGCGATTCAGCTTGTCACGTGAATATATATAGCTGCATTGAACACAAATGCATGAACCTTTAAAAAATATTAAAATCGTCAAACACATCACATTATATATATTTGTTTATGACATACTGTCGATTTGTCGCTTCTCATACATACCAAATATCTGAATTTCACACAAAGTAAAGTATTCACTCCTTGGTACTCCGAACTTCACAACTTGTCCTGTGGCATTACAGTTTACACTAAACTGAGTTGGTGGAACAAAATAGTCTTTCCAGCGAAAACATTCTAGGTTATCGACAGTGATATTAAATCCGCTTAGTCTGAAGTGATCTGAAACAGATATATTCTGGTGTCATATATTTAGATATACATTTATCCTATGAATTCGAAAGTGATAATTGTTATGTCTAGGAATGGGCTGGGGTGAAACATCCATGGACACAATTGTATATAAACTTCCCTAAACAGCGACTTGGAAGACATGCATACATTTTGATTACCGACATATTATGTTCTATAGCTATAATTTGGGAACCCAACAATTAAAATGCACGCTTGCACTTCTCCTTGGCTATATATTTTATGGGTGTAACTCTGCAGTTTATATCATCACCTGTTCTTTGAGGTTTTTCCTAATTTGTGTCCAACTACCTCTCGCTTTCTCTCTTTCATGTGGGATGCACGAGGAAAGTTACGAGTGTATGCAGGTGTTCTGTACTTACGTGAAACCCAGTTCGAAAATACGATAACACCATAATTTTGTGTTATACATCATTAATACTATAAATATAAAGAAACCCGCATGTGAAACGACAGAATCGATTAACCCATATAATAATATAATGAATGTTTAACGTCACCAGAGCATGGAACACGCATTGGGTATTCGGTGCCAAATTCGTCAGAAAACGTCCATGTTTTATTATACTGGATGCACCTACTTTGATTTGCGAATTTAACTATCTTTTATTTTGGGAGTCTCCTTGTCCAGTATAGGACTTTAATAGATGGGATGGATGGGATTTAATATAACAAATCATCCCTTTCTCTTCACATAAAAAAGGTAATACTCCTGTATGACACTTGTCTTGATATTTGAAGGCTCTGTATACTTCATGTAGGTCAAGCCTACTGTACTATAATTCTTTTTTTCTTTCTTTTTTTCGTTTTTTTGTTGGGGGNGGAGGGGGGTGCTCGGTCGATGAATGTTCAGCGAGTTGTACCAATCAATGACATTCTATTGCGTAGCAATAACACCAAAATCATCTCACACATATCGTGTAAATAAAAAATATAATCAAATTAAACACAATAAAAATTGCAAACAAAATATGATTCAATCTGGAACTGAATGGCATTCGATAGGTTGCCATTTTCAAAATGAAGTGGACGTTGACTTTTGGTATAAGCTACGTTTTTATAAACAATAAACAAATTCAAAGTGTAAGTTCTTAATGAAATTCGATAGGTTGCAATTTTTAAATACTTGTCTATTTTGTTTTTCTAAAATGTAAACCCCCCAAACCCCCAAAAATAATCCCTAAGACAGTAAACGAACATATGAACCAATTTGAATTATTTAAATATATGCGTATTGCTAGAGCTTCATACACTGTATTATTGAGGCTTCAATCTTGGTTACTGAACATTTAATTGAACATTATAATTATATTACAGTTTAAATGTTTATTATGGGGAATCTGATAGGAAAAGTGTGTTTGTTTTACAATAGTACATTGTGTGTGCTACACTTCTCCCGTTCGTCTCTCTCTCTCTCTCTCTCTCTCTCTCTCTCTCTCTCTCTCTCTCTCTCTCTCTCTCACACACACACACATCAAATTGTTATATGTATTTCTTTATTTTACAAGAACAATAGCACGTTCAGGCTTAAACCATTAAACCGATATGCAGTGATGTCTAGACATGAACATTTTGTTTGTTTGTTTGTTTAACGACGCACTCAACACATTATAACTACGGCTATATCGGCGTCGGACATATGGTTATGTCGAGAAAAATACCCAGTGGTTAGCTGACGGGGATAGATCCTAGACCGACCGCGCATCAGGCGGGCACTGTACCACTGGGCAGACATGAACATTTACCAATATTTGTGTAACATTTGCCACGTAACAGATCCATTTCTAGTCAAAGTAAAAGTAGCATGTGCATGTTCTCGTGTACATATCTGTCCTGTTTTGCTACATTTTCATTCATATTTATACCCACGAAATAACAGTAAAGTGCACGCACTTAGAACAGAAGGCGGCTCCAAACAAGTTACAAAACAAAAATAGTCCCTATTTCAAGTTTTCTGATGCATATGTTTAACTACTGTCACTTTATTGATGTCATTGAATAGCATGTTCCAAAATTGATAGGAGGTTCATCTACCAAAGGTGCCTTTAAGCTACAACTGAACCCAGCTGAGCTCATTTGTAATGTGTGCCACACAAAACAAGCCTATGTATTTATGTATTCATTACCTTGCGCGTTATTTATAAGAATCTGCATAGAACTCAACAGGCTTGCATACCTATTAATACAATTAAACCGCTCAAAAACTGATAGGAATGGGTATATAATTTGCTTATTAAACCTGATTTCGATATTTAGGTACATTTTGGATAGTTAGATATATATATAGATAGATAGATAGATAGATAGATAAATGGATATAACAAACGATAATATAACGAACACGTACTTTGGTCATCGCCTCTCTGGTATATTGTTATATTATACATGGTGTAATTTTTTGTCAGATCAACACTCCAGAATGTGGACGAGATCCCCTTTGAACAGGTACAGGCATATGGAGGAGTATCTCCAAAATATGTTGTCGTGTTGCCATCCACAGCCAAATGCGCCTCACTTTCATAACCAGCACACATCGTTGACTGAGTGGCGGACTTATTGAAAGCAACGTTTTCTGAAATCGAGAAGTCAAGAACATAAACATATATATTGTTTGGTAGATTGGTTTATGTTAAACAGTTTAGGCCATATTATGTTTTAAATGACATTATTATATTTATTATCAAGGTGGTGGTGTTGCTACTGCTGATGACGATGATGGTGGTGATGATGGTGACGACGATGATGATGATAAACACCATCACCATTGGCAGGAACATCAACTACAATATGTAATGTTGGTTTCGCTTTGTATGCAGTGTCGACCTACAAGTTAACTTGATTTCTCTAGATTTTAGCATGCATGATTTAATTTATTTCCAAATTACAGTCAAACTTGTATTAAGCGGTCACACAAGGTAGTAGATAAAATTGATCGCTTAAAATAGGTCACAGCTAATTGCAGGTTACCATATATGCAGTCTTTCAAATGTATGTTGCTGGTGTTTCTTTAGTGTACCGTATGTACTGCTAATTAATGGATGTTTGGTCTACAATTGATTATATATAAACGTTTTACATATCGCCTACTTCGGGCATAATGTGTAACTGGAATGTATTAAATTTAGGGGATAGCTCTACTGTGTTTTTCGATTTACAGACGTATATCGGTGGTATTACATTTGCAAATTTTGTTTTATTGGCGACGAGTTGCGACATGCGTTATTAATAGGTACACAGTAGACATATTCGAACTGGATGGCTACTAGTATTCCTGAAGGTGTGAAGATCGATTAATTGCTTCACTTTGTCGTTGTTGTTAAACATATGCCTTTTACTTCGGCGGCTTAATAAAAGTATTTTAGTTTGTTACGTTAGTACATCACATCACATAGTTTGTCTTGCTACATTCCGTTTTGTCACTGTAGTGCATATATGCAATCATCATGATTATATAATCTGCGGTTGAGTTTGATGGATGGGTATAGCACAGTATATGTTTTCACGGCAATGGATTAGGACACAGAAATGTTTTATATAACGACGCACTCAATACATTTTATTTACGGTTACTGTATATGGCGTCAGGCATATGGTTACGGACCACACAGATTTTAAAAGGAAACCCGCTATCGCCACTTCATGGGCTATTCAGCAAGGGATATTTTACGTGCGCTTCCCAAAGGCAAGATAACAGTGAAAAATCATCTTTATTCTCTTTATTACCCAAAGCCATCCTGGCTATAGGCGCAACATAAACATCAATATTATTATCACAGTAACAGTTGTGTATATATACATAGTGTGATAGTTAACAGTCAAAAACACATGAAAAGAGTATATAAAATGTCAGTAGGAGGATAAACATAATATGTTAATGTTTAATGAACATTTCCCTTCTTAGAAAAGCCTTGTATAAATATTTTCCAAGATTGTTTAAATGTTTATATTTTCCGAGTTCAATAGTGTGATTAACTTTATGTAGTGTATTCTTAGATCATGGTAAAAAGGGCCACTCAGAATAAAATGGAACTCGTCTTCGATTGTTTCATTATCACATAGTGTACATAATATGTTTTCTCTTGGGATATTGTGGCATCTTCCGACTTCAATACAAAGGCAATGTTGAGATAATCGTCACTTTATATATTGCTAAAACGCTTTATTCATTCAAGTGATTTTATATTAAACGTAAACACGATGGATTCCATTATGTGAATGTGTGTCTTTATCCACTGGGATCTATTCATTTTATAATCCAGTCATTATGATCCTCTATTTCTCAAGGCAAACGATAGTTCTACTTGGAGAGTAGTAAACAATAGGAGCTCAGTTTTACTGACTGACCAGTGCTGTTTCTAACTATAAACACTGTTATTGAAGTTGATGCTAGACATAACTTAAGTTTAGAGAATAATTATGAATAATCATGAAAGTAAACTATAATTACTATGACATTAAGAATGTAATTGATTACAATTGCGATTGCATGACATTTGCAAACATTGTAATCAATTACAATTACTGATTACGAATACTCCATCTCTGTAATAAAGCTAAGTGTTTTATTATTAATAATAATTATATATTGTATAAGATAATGCTCACGTATGTGCATATAAGTGAACGTGTACTTCCTACCTGTCTGCTACCTGGATATGTACCTACTTTTATACCTGTATACCTAATTGGTGATTACATAATTAATAAATGACACAAATAAAGAATTAATGGATGAATTAATGAGTGTTAAATAAAGTAATGAATAAATAAAATAACAAATGACCAAAAAAAGTGTGTTATCGAATATACTACATATTCATAATTTGACTTACGTTTTTGACAAAATGGTCCGTAATATCCAATTTCACAAGACAAACACCTGTCAGACGCAATATAGGTTTGGTTGCATCCCTCTGCACAGTGACACTGGTATCTGCCTAAAATATGGAAGTAAAGAAAAGGCAGGTAATAACAACACTAATATGGTATGTCATAGCCCACGTTTGGGTCCGTTGACGTAATATAATTTGTTTTAAAGTGGATGGATATTAATGATGTATTCGCAAGAAGAGTATCCAATAAAACAGCGTTATGTGCTTGTCAATCCTAAACGTACACAGTTTTTCACGTAATAAAAGGAAGTATCAACTAACAATATTTTCAAACTGATTTGATATGGTGTTAAATCTTCACTATCCAGTAATAGCATCAAACATGACACTGGCTTGCGTCTATCACAGAACAAAAGAACATCCAAAGAAATGCATGTGCCACACCATGGTCGTCGAGGTTGTTCATGGTGTTGCTTTGTTGTTTTTGTTGTTGTTTTGATATAGATATCGATAAATATTTTTCACATAACCACCTTTGCAAAACATATTAATATTACACACGCACGTATGTAGGCACACACACGCACACTCCCCATAGCAATTCACCATGTTACTCACCATGCCTCAGGCGAAGACTGTACAAGTCACCATTACCCCGACCCTACTAACGATGAGTGTACAAATACTCCTACCAACACTATTATAGGGTGAGTTCTAACCAATTACTCATCAATAAACTTTATTTATTTTTTATATTGCTACTATAAAACATTTACCTTGGGATTCGACTATCCGAAGAACAACATATCCAACGACAAATAAAGACAACACTTTCATAGCATGTGCAGCTGACATCTTGAAGTTGTAAATTTAGTTTGAGATATCAACGAGGAAGATATGTGAAGTGTTATGAAAATATATCAGATAACAGATGTCAGATGACGTTATCGTTGTATTAATAACCATAGAGTACATGCATGTAATCTAAGTAACGCGGACGTTGTCTCAGATACACATGTAACTAACATAATTGTCCAATAATTTGAGATCGTAAAATTCACCACTGAACACATTCTCTCATACACTCACACGGACATGCATGCGCACACACACAAATTACACGCATACACACAGAGAGAGACATGTTTGTTTTGTTTTGTTGTTGTTGGGGTTTTTTTAACGACGAACTCAACACATTATAATTACGGTTATATCGGCGTCGGACATATGGTTATGTCGAAAAATAAAACAGTGGTTAGTTGACGGGGATCGATCCTAGACCGACCGCGCATCAGGCGGGCACTTTTTATTCTTGAAAGTGTTTATTCACAAAATAGACATATTTACATAACAATGCATTTTACAAATAAATAAAAACAACCTTTATACATTTCAGTATTATATGCGTGATTAAAAGTAAACATCTTACCCCCAAAACACACACACACACACACACACACACAC
>JAECMU010078521.1:0-19080 GCA_016106625.1 Dracogyra subfuscus
ATGTCCGACGCCGATATAACCGTAATTAAAATGTGTTGAGTGCGTCGTTAAACAAACCAACAATTTTTTTTTTTCATGAACTGAAACTAGGGTATGTCCCTTTAATTGATTCATTAGAACGTAATGTAATATTTACTATGGTGAGATCTAAAAAAAGGCCAGTTCTTGCGCATTTTCCAAATACATACATCTACTGATGCCGTCTCAAATAGGCAAAGATTTTGTTTTTTAATTTTGTTTTGTTTGACGACACCACTAGAGCACACTGATTTATTAAACATCGGCTATTAAGATGTCAAACATATAGTCATTTTGACACAGTCATAGAGAGGAAACCCACTACATTATTTACATTAGCAGCAAGGGATCTTTTATATGCACCATCCCACAGACAGGATAGCACATACCATAGCCTTTGATATAAAAGTTGTGGTGCACTAGCTGTGACAATAAATAGCACAATGGACCTACCAATGGGGATCGATCCCAGATTCACCATGCATCAAACAAGCACTTTTACCACTGGGCTGCATCCTGCCAAGCTCCAATAAAACAATACTCCAGTTTGACGTACACGTTGATGACAACATTGTTCGGGGTTTGTTTTGTTTTTTTTTGGTAACATATACCAACAGCATATATATGTGTGATAACAATTTAAATCCATAGGACTGGCTACTACTAAGGATATGTAAGAAATAAATACTTCATTCGTATCCATTAGAAACCATTTCTTACATTATTGGTTTTAAAACATATCCAACTTGTTAGATAAGTTTTAAAACAAATTGTTGTAAGGTAAATGATTACTAACAGTCACGTAGTAATCTCTTCTTTCATTAATAATTTTCCAGTTCACTTATATCAAATATTTCACAGATTAATCACCAATAGCCTATACACAAATTATAAAAACTACCAGTCATCATTGAAGTATTTAATAGAAACATTGTTTAATATTTAAAACACTTGTTAATAGAAAATTCGAAAAATTATGAATTTAATTTAGTATATAATGTCAAACAGCATTATTGTTTTCTGCCTACTAAACCTAGTGAACAGTAGGCAAAAATCGTATCATTGTAGATTTATCTCCGAGCGAGCGACTGTAATTGTCCAAATGTTGTATAGCTCTTGAAAGGCAGACTAACTACACAGGTGAGAAGGATGGAGTCCATGACAGCAGTCACTTAAGGGAATATAAGAGGAATTCCTAACCTATGGAATTTTGTTTCTAGCACTGAAGTACATATACATGTACATATTAAAACTAGTTTATTCAAAGACAAATTAATGTATTCATTATATAGTTCCTCCAGGTTAAACCAGTAAGGAACTAATAAACTGGTAAACGGGGATAATTTTCTCTTTTCGTGAATACATGGGCTAGCTTAAAATATACCAGAGTCCTCAGAGTCCTAAGCAAGCAGCAAACATTCACCTTAATAGACACGAAGAACCATCCATCTAATCTACATTTACACGGTGTTCTTGGAAATGTCTCTTAAATGACTCTGGTTGTAAGAGACATATTTTTTTCCTTACCACTTCTGAGAGTGTCACGAACCGAACACAAAGACAAGTCCTCGACAAACCCAGGATGCAAGACAAAAATTGTATGGGATAGAAAAAGTATACTGTGGTGAAAATTTTCACAAGTAACTAAGATTGGTTGAATTTTCCACCACCAAGAGTATACCTTTTCTATTCTAGTCTTTTTCTCTCATTCATTTAATAAATAAACTATTATTTTACATAGCCGAAAAATTACAGTACATGTATTATTATTCCTGTGATGATTTTTTGTGTTAAATACAATTTAACAGTACAAATGAAAACAATTACTTTTATAACAAAGGTTTTGATAACAAAATATCTTTCACAGCTTTCTTTCATGGGACAGCTGTCCTAAATACCAATGGATGAGAGAAAATTAATATAATATCTACATAACTACATAAAATTTGCTCAGCATTTTTCAATGTTAAAAATAATAAAAACCACCACAAAACAGAAGATTCTTTATTATCAGTCAAAAAGTTCCCAATGCATTACACAATTCAAACAAAAAATGAGTAAGACATTCCATTATTAATTTTAGTCTTGTAAAACACATGAAGCTAGTATGACTATATGATATGGCTATACACCTTAAAAAGCAAACTATAAAGGCAAATAGACATAGTTGAGCAAAATTAATTACCTAATTATACATGTTCTTAGGCCATGGCAGCTTTTGTTTTAAGGGGGTGAGGAGGAAGGAAGGGGGGTAACGTTTATAAATACCACACAAAAATGTTGTCTTTTAAAAATCAAATCTGGCTTAATGGTCAATCCATAAAATAAAATAAAAATCAGTAATTGAACAATATTTTTTGGTCAGGATTTTTTTTGTAATGTATAAATGGATTGCATATATGCTAATTAAAAATTAATTGAAAGGAACAAACAGTACCTAAACGCAAATACAAATACACATTTATATTAATGAATCGCTGTAAGGTTACAGATACTTAGAAATAAGAAAAAGAAAAAGAAAATGGACACCACATAGCCTACAGCTTAGCAACTTAATGACTAGACAGCAATTAAATATAAACTATGAGCCACTGTAGCCACACTTATTAGCAATAATACTATTAATATTTATTTAAATATTTACAATGTAAATACATCTGTCATGTGCACATGTCTTAATCTGGTGAGATTATTGGAATAGGCAAGTTTTGTAGAACAGTTAAAGATAAAAGGAAAGATATACAATTATACAAGTAAAACTTCACAGAATAACCAAAAAATACTACAAACTTTTGTTTTTAATATTCTGGATAGAACTTTTAGAATTGTGAAACCCCCAGAGAATCTGGTTTTAAGCAAATATTTATGAAATTGAAGAAACAAGATGCAATGAACACCACTAAAACAGGCTGGTGAAAATTTATATTAAATAGCAATACATTAAAGTTATCGCATATGAAGAAAGTGTGTTGGGAAAACTGACTGAATAAGTTAATGACATTCAAAACAATTATATCAGATTCTGCTATATTGCACAAGATCAGTTTCAATATGCATATCACTCAGCAAATTTTTAAATTATTTGTTTTGATATTGCAGTTTTTAAATAATCTATTTTTATGAACATGTGTTTTCAAATATCACCATCTTACCTTAATCTGTACTGGGAACATATTTACATTCAAATTTTATACAGCACTTCAAAAAAAATGGTATAGAGAAATTAAAAAAACCTATAAGTTCTGTACATTTGGTTATTTTAGGGAAACTATAATTTTGGCTATATAGTTTTCATGTTTGGTAAAATTAACACATCCATTGTCAATGTTACATAGTGAATAATTTAAGTTCGGTGGTAATCTACATGCAACATCAAACACGTAGCTGTCAGTATCATTTTTTAAAAACTATAACAATAAAACATTTGAATATCATTTAATATACAAAACTGCTTTTTAAAACTACTTATATTTATGTCATCTTTGTTAATGGACATATCAGAAAACAATTTAATTATCTTTAAACTCACATATTAACCGGAGCATCATAAAGACACTTCTACAAAGATAAATGTTTTAATAATTGCATACTAGTTGTCTCCCCTCTACAATTCTCTTAAATCATATTTTTCTTGTAATATTGATGAAATCACTAGACAATACCTTTAACATTAAATATATGCAAGTATTCTACACACAAAAAAACTAAACTAAAACTAATAAGCTCCCTTAATAAACATTGTCAAAATTAAACTATACATTGTTTCCTCTAACTGACAAAACCTCACAGTACTGTTACACACTTATTACAAAATACATAGAACAAGATGTTAAGAAGCATTATAATACTATTATTTCCATGAAGACATTGAAGACAATGGCAAAGCTTGACATAAAGATCAAAATTACAATTCATACAATGTGGTAGAGATGTTCATATTGGTGGTAATTAAATTAATACATAAAGTTATTTAATATCTGACACCAATATATAAAACATTTAGTTTTTAAAAACACAATTTCTCGTCAAAATAAATAAGTACGTTTTAAAATAGTTAATCATCAGCCCTTCTCACCTCATTCTGAGTATAATTTTTTAAGTGGCTAAAGTAGGAATTTTTTGTCAAAATATATCGACCAAAAACAAATTAACAAAATATACAAAAAAACTAGACTACTGAAGGAATTTTGCACGTTTTGACGTAACATGAACCAAGATTCCAATTTAACTCAATTTTCTACAAGAACATATATTTTTATAAAAGTGTAATGAAAACTGCATTGAGTGCATAAATGGTGGAATATATAAAGAAAGATTATTTAAAAACTAAAGATCAAATGAAAATAAATACAAACTTAAGTATCTGCACAAGTTACACCAACTGTGAACTCCTTATTGGCTGGGATTTGTTTTAGTACGCATACAAAAGTATCAGACAAAATTCAATTAACACACTAAACAAATTAGTAAACAGCTGAATTTTTAAAGTTTTTTAAGCACTTACAGACTTCATTGGACGACATTTTTTATTTATGTTAATATTTAACTCAAATGAAACTGATATTTATATGGCTTCAATGGATTCATCAAACACCAAAACATGGACTGTTAAAATGCATGTTTGTAAGTTTTCACAATTTTGGTGTTAGGTCATTTGTTACAGTTCATGATAGCGGTCATTTTGAATATTAAAAATAACATATGTAGAACTTTGAATGGGAGGAATGGATATGATCTTCTGAGCTCTCCTACAAAAATTCAGCTTCCTACTAATTTATCAAGGTTTTATCGAACACTCCTTTATAATAGAATTAATACTAAAACTTAAATGAGATCTGCTTAAACTATAAAATGTTTTAATATTTTTTGCATCCATTATAATACATAGTTCATTCACAATGACAAAGCATTACTTAATATTGTGTGAATCAAGGCGATCAATCTATAGGCCTTGTGACAAAGTTAAGTCCTAAACATTAGGCAACAGATTAAAAATAAACTGGCGATGCCCGACTTGGCCCCATGGATCCTGCTTGCTTCCAGCACATCCACCTAGTCCATGATCTGGTGCAGATAAGGCAATACATGATCAATGAGCCAGTCTGTGCAAAATACAATTCACACAAGCTCTTGGTGTAAAAAAGAAACTTAAGAAAAACAAAGCATCATGTTCACTGTGTCTTGGTTTTCTTCTTCAGAAAGGGTAACTTGGCCTGCACCCTGAAAGATGAATAATAATATACAGCTGGCAATAACACATTTATTAAAAATATTTCTAAAAGTCAAACTATGATTTTGTTTTATTGTGAATAATAAATAATTATATGTGCTAGAGTATCTCAAGACATTATGGAATTCATTACAAAGTTCTATTAATTTTCTTATTTTCGGACCCGAGAATAAAACAATTCTCAAAACTATTCAATAAATTTGACAGGACACATGTAACAATCTATAATAGTTTAAAATTAAGTTGTTTTGTTTAATGACACCACTAGAGTACATCGGAATCATCAGCTATTGGATGTCAAACACTTATTAATTTTGTCATATAGTTGAGAGGAAACCCACTACATTTTTCCATTAGTAACAACAGATCTTTTATATGCACCAACACCATCCCGAAAACAGGAGAGCATATACCATGGCCTTTAATATACCAGTCGAGGTGTTCCAGATGGAATGAGATATAGCCCAATGGGCCACCGACTAGGATCTAACCTAGAACGACTGCATATTTGGCAAACACTTTACCACTAGGCTGTGTTTTGCACTCTGTAATATTTTAAGGTGGTAACTTAACATCAAGGTCAACTTACACAAAATATATTAAAAGAACACTGCAGTCAACTGTTCTCTATTATGTATACAATGGATTCACATAATTATATCAAACTTACTGTGCAAAAACCTTATCGATTTGCGTTTGTGCCATTCCCATATAGTTGTCAATCTGTACCTGAAAATATATGATTGCCAAATTATTACCATAAAAATCCTACAAAAAATCCCCCCAAAAACAAATAAAAAACCACATGTTTTTTTCAAAATTAAATAGATCAGATAATACAAAAATACATTCAATCTGTATTAAATATATTAAAAGGAACAGACCCTACTTTCAGCTCATAAAAATGGACACTAAGTTTAGTTAATCTACAAACCTGTAACACATATATATCTGGATATAGTTATAACAGACAGAAGGTAAAGTCTGTGATGTTTATATAAGGGAAATACCGTCAAAAATAAATAGAGCTCATCTCATTAACCATTCCTTCCTAGACAAACGTGGATTTTTTAAAACTAGGGTATGTCGCTTTAACTTAATTAATAATTATCTGATTTTCACAATTTTGTTTATACTAAATATGGTTTTACAGTTTACAGATGTACTTAAGATGATGACTGATCATTCACATTTTTCCAATATTACAGAGAGTGCAATGTAAATATCTTACCTTGTAGGTCTCATACACCTTGGGTAATGTGAAAATAGACACAACTCCTGAAAAAATAAATTTAAGCATTCATTTGTCTTTGTAAAGTGGGAAGGGAACGAATATATCCATTACAATGAAAATAAATAAAGGACACAAAATAACACAAGAGTCTCAATGGGTATGAATCACTCATTTGGTATCAAATTAACTTTACTTCTAAAATGTGAACCACAGCCATAATTATTTATACCACATGGCCATTTGGTGAACACTAATTTGAAATTAACAAATGCATACATATGTATTGGAACCAGAGGCAATAAATGGTCCACTTTTATCACAGCATATGCCTTGACATTTGATTCTGTGAATTTTAATTTCACCTGTGAGTGTGACATGATTAGGAACTAAATGAAGATTTATAATGATGGTGGTCAGGGTCATGAAAAGATTATTTAAACCAGGTGTGGTTGAAACTGCTCAGTGGACTTGAGGACAACGCAAAAATTTGTCATTTATCATGTCATAGTAGCCATATTAGATTTCAAATTAGGTTTGTTTTTTTTGTTTTTTTACGACGCACTCAACACATTATAATTACGGTTATATCGGCATCGGACATATGGTTATGTCGAGAAAAACCCCAGTGGTTAGCTGACGGGGATCGATCCTAGACCGACCGCGCATCAGACGAGCACTGTACCACTGGGCTATGCTGCCCGCTCAAATTGGGAGTGAAAAAGAACACAGATCATGAGAGAATAATTTGTTTGAAGTTTGTTAAATTGGCACAGTGAAACCATAAAAGGAGTTTGAATTGGTGCAAACAATTACAGAACATGGTTAAGGCCACGAGAGACAGAAAGAAATAAAACAAGTTTTTATTTCGTATCACATTTATGTCCCTCGTGAAATTATTTCAATCGGGACATAAACATGATACAAAATGAAATCTCGTTTAATATCCTATAAATATTTATAAGTTAATAAAATGAATTTTTTTTAAATGATGGCCAGATTGAGAGTAATATGCATTGAAAAAACAGAGAGTGAGTTGACTTACCTAGGATAATTAGGTGCATGCCGTTGAACCAAGACCCAACATAGGTCAGAACCCACAACAGCAGACCAAACTGAAAAATATAAACAGAGACAACAAATATATATTTTGTTTTTAAAAACCCTCCACTTTAAAAAGATTCTTTTGTTGCAATTGGTTATGAAATATGAAAAAAAAAGATGTCATGAATATTTCCTTCAACATCAAATTTGCACTATTGTTAACAATGTATATAACAAGAAAATTGGTATTCTAAAGAAAAATCTATACACAATTTGACTTGTCAAAACAACTTTTGGTATATTGTTGGTAGACAAGTTGGGACAAAAACTTTTCATTCAACTGCATGTCAAATGTCCATTTATCTTTTACTGATGCATGCAAAAATGGCAAGCAATTTAAAAAGCAATATACCAATTATTTTAATACTAACAACAAAGAAACACTAATATTTTAAAACAATTTTCAAGATAAAAGTAACTTTAATAAACTTAAAAAATGGCCTTAAAGTATTAAAACAAAATTCTAATATACACAAAAAACTACTGAATAATTATAATTAAATTAAACAAAACAAAATCAATATTCACATTTTATCCGTTGTTCATTACACTGACCTCATGTTAATTTTAACAACATTACCTTGATGGAATCTACGAGGTCTTCAATAAGGAAGAGTCGTCTGAGCTCCTTGGCGGTACAGCTCACGTGTTTGAGAATGTTCTGAACGGCCTTCTGCACCTTGTCTTCCGGCAAGTCCATCTCCATGTCAAGGAATTTTCTGAATAATATAAATCAAATTATTTTACTGTGAATTTGGCCTTTAACTTTCTGACTACTGCTGGCAAGATATCTCACCCGATGTTATTCTAGTTGACATACGGTACACTGCATACAGTGCATTCCCCAATGCGTATTTCCCTCCGTTTTGCACACGACACCCATCGGAATACTTGTTTAACAGGAAACAACTCAGCTTCCTGTATCTTTAGGTTTTTGTTTTGAAAATACCTTGTAATTTTGAGTTAAAAAAGTGGTTTTTGACAAATATTGTCACAGCATGTCAGTCATTTTCAGGGATCGATAACTGGATTGTGACAGCTAATTTGATAATAAATTTGATTGTTTTCCCATCAAGGAAATTCGTCAAATATTGAGAATTTTTTTTTTTTTTTTATTTGTTTAAACATTCTGGTCAGAAAACCACTGTTATTGGGAATAATAGACAAACACTGGTACTGGGCAGCTGGCCACAAATGCTGCTAAGTTAATGCGACTTTTTAAATTTGTTGCCTAATTTTAGTCAACATTAATGGATCTAAAATATCATACAAATTATAAAAACCAATGAACATAATACTTACTGATTCAAAAATGAACTTTTTTGTTTGTTATGTATTTATAAATTATTTAAGGGAATATGTGTGATTAAAAATTATAAACTTGTACCCACTCAATGTGGTTTTTGTAAAAAATTAATCCAGTGGTCTAAAGGTTAAACAAAACACCATAAAAATAACTTTATAGTAAACATCATCACAATGAGCACATTATTTGACTTTAGTATGTGTCAACAAGAATTCTGCTGACAGTTGCATCTATAGATGTTCCTAAATCTCTATGCATGTTTATAAAAAAAAAAGAAAAAAAGAAAAAAAAAAAGAAGAAAGAATCTTGTTAAGGTTTATCTTGGACTGTCCAGATAATTAAAGTGTGAGCTTCGACCATTATTGATATATAAGTCTGTCTTATGACCTATTTTGTGCAACTATTTTGAAAATATACTTTCAAACTTAATAAAAAATTTACTAACAATAGTTTTTGTCCAGCTCTGAATTTTATTATCTAACACTAAAAAGAGACGACGAAACGACATAATTTTCAATAAGAATCTACACTGAGGAAGCCACATTAAGTTAAGTCGCTTCACAAAATTACGTCATTCATTGTGCATGTGAAATCAGTATGATACACTTGGGTCATACCGATTATATTTCCCTGAATTTTTAACTATGTGGATAATACAGCATAAGTATACCCTAGTTCTACCATAGTAGGTCTCTGAAATACTGAAATCTAATTTTACATAACCTATTTTGCATTCAGGTGAAATTTGTATATAACAGATTACGCAAAAAGGAAATGGGATACCTGGATTTATTTCTGCGTAACCGTTTAATGGGTCACACATATTTTCAATTCTCTGAGGCCAGAGTAGCAAACTGATAAATGTGACGCCACTCACTTGAAAGGATGTCCTTCGCCAGTTTTCTGCACTGCGCTCATGATGTTCTTGTAGACCCTGAAGCTGAGTGTGACGGTCAGCATGGCCAGGGACAGGTAGGCGAGGACACTGAGCAGTGAACAGAATGCCAGGGACAGCAAGATGAAGATCATACTTCCAAACACCATTCCAGTCTTACGCACATCTCGCCAGTAGATCAGCTCCAAAACTGAAATACAGCAGGTTTTAATTAATACTGCTAGGACATGTACATTTTAAGTCGTAATAATTTGTGTTACTATGATACACTTGTTTTTGCTCCAGAACTGAAATACAGCAGGTTTTAATTAATAAACATACTGCTCAGGCAGTTGCTAGACAATTCGTACCCTGGTCATTTCGTACCACAGTCACTTCGTACCTAATTTGGTCACTTCGTACCCTAGTCATTTTGTACCCTGGTCATTTCGTACCATTGCAAAAAGTCATTTTGTACCCTAGTCACTTCGTACATTGGTCATTTCGTACCATAATTGAAAGTCATTTCCTACCATAACATAAATGTGTAATATTAGACGTACTATCACCCTGGTAATGTCTTTTACAAAATAACATTACATTACAAATGTTTTTTTATAAGATGCAAACACCACGTGCAGATTAATAAATAAAAAAATACTACCAATAAAAATGCTAATAAATGATATCTGGCATTTCGTACGATAGTCAATTGGTAGCTGGAAAATAGTTCAAATTAATTTATTATTATAATTTTTAAAACATAAATATAAAAAAGGCACTTTGGTCACTTGACTTGCTAAAAGTATACACTGTTTCTTGGTAAACATATTTTCCAATACATGTATATGCAAGTAATATATTCGCTTGGTATATAAATACTGGTACGAAATGACTATGGTACGAAATGACTTTTCACAATGGTACGAAATGACTAGGCAGTATGGTACGAAATGGATGGTACGAAATGACTAGGGTACAAAGTGACTATGATTCGCTCAGACATATATACATTTTGATAGAAGTCGTGATAATTTGTGTTACTATGATACACTTGTTTTTGCTCCAGAACTGAAATACAGCAGGTTTTAATTAATAAACATACTACTAGGACATGTACATTTTAATACTAGTCACAGCAGGTTTTAATTAATAAACATACTACTAGGACATGTACATTTTAATACTAGTCGTAGGAAGCTGTGTTCAAAATATGAACTTGTTCATTTGTCCTGACAAGTGAAAATGTGCTTGGACAAACCATTTTTAATCCATGGTTGTCCTATGGACAAGTAAAACATTCTCAATGCAATTTCTTTTTGAGCAGTAAAACACACTGTCCGTAATTACACTTAATGAACCAAACAATTTTTTTGGACAAATGCAAATATTGGCAGACAATACATTTCTAGATGTACTTGTCTGGTGGACTAATGAAATTGTTTGCTTATTTCCATCACTGAATATGATACACTTTTTAATGACCAATGATTATCTTAGTGAAACGTTTTGTTACCAACTGCTAAAAAATAAGGATATATTTATCGGTTACAGAGATAATCTGCTACTATCCGAACTAAAATGTTAACAACTACGAAAAATTACTCTTCTACCTTTATTTTTCGTTATGTTTTACTCACATTTTGTCCAGACAGATATCTAGGAAAAACCATTGCAATGACACAGCTTCCAAATATCAGACT
Organism: Dracogyra subfuscus; assembly: GCA_016106625.1. Lineage (NCBI taxonomy): Eukaryota > Metazoa > Mollusca > Gastropoda > Neomphalida > Peltospiridae > Dracogyra > Dracogyra subfuscus. The sequence continues at coordinate 11,467 of JAECMU010078521.1, forward strand.
GTAACGATGTCGCTAGTATTGACTTTGCTGAGATAGCATAGGGCAAAATACATGCTTTTTGTTTTAGCAGTCTGTCATTTTGCTTTTTTATGGAATATTCTTCTAGAAGGGTGAAAGCCTCCAAAGTATGTGACATAATTAATATAAAATCAATAATCTTTAGTGGTATATTTAAACAAACAAAACATTATTTAAAAAGCTAATATGACATCATCATGTTTGCTTTTATATGAAAACATGTTATGACGTTGCTAGATTAAGTCATATCCTTTCACCCCTCTTGGAGAATATTCCATAAAAAGTCAAAATGGCAGCCGGCACAAAATTACATGCTTTTCGCCCTATGCGATCTTAGCGATGTTGATATTAGTGACATAGTTATCATCTAGTTTTCTGTCTGAACAAAATGTGAGTGAAACCAAATGAAAAATAAAGGTAGGAGAGCAATTTTTCGTAGTTGTTAACATTTTGGTTCGGACAGTAGTGTTAGAAGAAGTTCTGGTTCACTGACAAATATTACCAATTTTACAATACATTTTATTGGTGTGTGTCCTATCATATGGAAGATGTAAACTGCCACTCATCTTTTTACACACGTTGAATACCGTACGCTAAATTTTTAAAACCTGTTTAAAAAAACAATTCTGCTTTCTTTAACTATATTAAATATACACTGAACAGTCCCTTTCAGGATCCAATTCTGCAAAAACTCTCTAAATAGGATCTACATGCCATTGAAAAAAACCCACCTAAATATAGCTGACAGCAAAAAAGTGCTGTGGAGAATTAAAAACTCCAATTACAGGGGTTATGACAATATAACAGACATTAAAATTAACTTTCTATGCACTAGACTGCTCCTTCCATTCCAATATAAAAATACTGCTGATATGTTGAAACCTCATTTTGTTTTCTATGTTCATAACACAATAACAAATTTTAAATGTCCTGGCTGGTCTTATTTGTTGTATTTTTAAACAAAAAAAACCCACATTTTGCAAGCCTCTTATGGTATAAACCATGAGTCATATATATACTGTTAAGCATGCATTTTAATTATTAATTGGATCAATTATCAATCTGGAAGAATCCATAAGCTGATTGGCAGAAGTCCATATTCACATGTAATATTAATTTTAGTCTGGTATGTACAATATTACAAGCAGAATGCCACAATAACATTTACGGTACAATTATTAACAGCCAAAAACTTAAAGATTAAAATGTTGTCAAATTAATATTAAAAAGCCAGTATAAAGTGTTTCGTACAAGTGCAGGGGAAACATCTGGGGAAAAAATTCATACTTTAGACAGTCACATTTAAACAGCTAAATACATTGTCAAGTTTTTCATTTGTTCTGCCCACCAGCTGACATAGGAGGGAGATCAAAGATTAAATTCATTGGGCCAATTCATCAATCAGTGACACAACAGTAGATTTGTGGAATAAAGAGCTTAACATGACATATGTAATATTAGAAACTGTATGGGATTACATTTCCTATTGTTCTTTGTGATGTGTAATGTGTACCAGGTACTTTACTGAATGCTTCAGCTAACACATATTTGTGCCACCTTGTATCTATTTACACACAGATGCCATTCTATTTTGTGGATTTATCTACAAGCAGGTTTAACTACTTGCCATTAAAAAAAAGCTAGTAAAATGTAAGACTTCCATGCTTTTAAATCCATCAGACAAGGTTCAAATCACACTGCCAAAACCATTACTAACAAAATATTTACACTGACTGCACTACAGTGTTACTAAATATACATGCAGTTAGTACTACATGAATCATGGTAACACATCACAAGTGAACCAATGCCAACCCTTTTTCTAACGCTCTGCCAACTCCCATTTCTAGCACTGTGGGGTATATGACGTCTGTGTTCAAACATGAGACTCATCTGCTTTATTATACACACTACAGGCTTTCATAATACAGACTGGTATATTAGTAGCTGTATAATTATACAAGGCTGTCTAGCTACCTAGCAAGTGGGTTCCCCACTGTTCTACTGCTGCAGAATAGTAAACAGGTCTATCATTAGCATATTTATGACTAACCTGGGATCAATAATTGTCAAGGCTATGGTTGGTAAGAGGTATTTTTAGATGGAACATTATACAATAAAGGTTATAGCAACATAGTGTTTATTCATATACACAACGATACCTGTACAAATATGTGTGTGTGTTATCCTTATGTTATTTAAATTAACGTTTAATGATTTTTTTGAATTGTTGTTATTATAAAAAATTAAATAAACATTTGGTGGTAAAGGAATACAAATGAAAAAGGCACATGCCAGTTTTGTTCTGATATGCATATTAACATTCCACATTCATATCCCTGTTAACAGATAAGTCAACTAAAATGCATGCAACAGTTGTGTACATTTGAATAAAGTCCAAGTTATTTAGCATGCACATCAAAAGGTGCAAGCCTTTACATTTGCAGACATATATCTTTGAATGTCAGAGTGAAAAGATAGATCTCGTAATTGAAAACAGTTTAGTCTTGCAAGTAAGAACAAAGGAAATAGGCTCATCAAGTTGTGCGCTGCTATTTGTTGTAAAGGTTAACAGGGTTTTTGTAAAAAACAAACAAATTACTTGTTAACATTCTAACCACAACATTAAAAAAATTTAAAATTATAATTATTTGTGGCAATTTAAATTGCAAGAAATGTTTTAATTTTTGAACTAAAATTACCTATGCAATGTTAATTACTTTTACAATGTTACTTATAATATCTGCATTTAATGTAAGGTTTTATATTGCTACAAGTTAATTGTTATTTTAGTATTTTTGAACTCTAAACAAAAATGCATGTAAAATAATAATGAATAACTACATTTTATTTCATGCTATAATTATTTTTGTCCATGTAACGTACACCATATATAAAAAATAATAATTTTGGGGATACTTCTAAAACCCAAAACTATGTCCAAAGTCAGGATTTTAACATTTAAAAAATTCAGAAAAATCCAAAGGCAAACATTTTTTTTAAAAAGCAGGGGGGGGGGGGTGGTAATTAAAAAAGCTTTAAAAGTTGTTTTTATATAGCTTTGCATCGTACCTCTTATTAATTCCCCCATTAAAAAAAAAACACCAATTTTTTTTTTTTTTAAATATGTATTATTTGGAAAAAATAAAAATATATAATTTAGACTACTTTAATTTTCGCAGTGTGAACATAACCAGTTTTGGTAGTCAGTAGTGCTCCCGGGGATACCTGAATTTAATTTTGGATAACAAACTTAAGAACCCATATCCCACCGGGATACCATATAATGTTGTTGGGCTTTTAATTCTGTGTTTTTATTTTTCGCTGAAATAACAGTCGTCATTTACTGGTGAAGTTAAGTAACAATATTTCAGAGCTTGTACCCAGTCTAATGCTATGTCGTAACCAGTGGCTAATCAGGAAAATCCATTTAGGGAGGCCCAAATGACATGAGGTGGAATGCCAATGGAACTTTGGGGGTAGCTTGGAGGGGATCATAACAGAAAAATGCAAATTTATATATAATAAAATTATAACTGTTGCAACATTTAGGGGGGTGGGCGGTGGGTGGGGGTGGGGGCCTTTGCATTTCTGAATTTCATTTCAGGGGATACTAAATTCTCAGGTGGGATAACAGATCTTGAAATGTTAATATCCAACTGGGATATTACTCAGAACTTTGTTATCAAACACTGTCTGCCCTCAATATATAATTTGATACAGTGTTCAAAATAAGCACTTGTCCATTTGTCACGACAAGTGAAAATCTATTTGGATTAGCAATACCTGATATGTGTCTCAGTGGTTGTCTAGTGGACAAGTAAAAAAGTTTCATTTTGATCCATCACAAACATCATCCTGATACTTAATAAAACAATCTGTTTATTTGGACAAGTGAAAATATTGGCGAACAAATAGATTTGTATTTGTCCGGTGGACTACTAAAAATTTTTGCTTATTTCTATCACTGACCTACCATAAATATATACCGGTACATCTATCCTTGACAACATATATTTAATTTTTTTTAAATTAAAAGTAATAATATTGTTCATAATCTGAATTTATAAACTGAGTAAAATTACACAAACTGAGCAGAGATTACAATTAATTGAACACACATGTATGTATTTCAATATGTACTGAGACTGTTTATTTATACAGTGTCCCCATTATTATTTTAATACGAAGATCATGATAACTTCCTGTTGACTCTTTAACTTATGACCCTTGCATGAACTAGAACAGTGACTGGTCATACAGTGCCCTGCCCGAGGTGTTAATATAATAAGATTCTATTTTTATGATCTAATTTACCAATCCTATAAATGATTGACTGGATAGAATGCATTGCAGCGCTTGTACCTGTCTATAAATAACAACCATATGTCGTAATAAATGTAAGTGGTCTACAAGTCTACCTGATTTACTGATTGATCAGTCAGCATTTATAAAGTTGAACAAATACTATACCACCTTATGTTGGACAGGTTTCAGGACAAATCAAGTAATTAAAATACAGTTTTACTGTATGCTGATTTTTTTGGTGGGAATACTCAAGTTTTTGGTTGTAGCAGTGCAAAAGAAAGGTTCATAGAATCATGAATTTAATTTTTTAAGTCACACAATCCAATCTAAAACTTTGTATCAAGAATATTTATAATAAAGTATTTATAAACATGAAATATAAAATACCAATCAGCATGGATAGGAAATGTTGAAGCATTTTCCATTAGTTTAAAACTTGCTAAATATAACAGGGTCAAAGGAAAATGTTGTTTTTTCCACAACAAGCACCTACAAAATTTAATCTGCATTAAATAGTATTGATTGTGATACAGACAGCCCTCGAAATAAGTTGTGACTAATAAATCAGGTCTTGTATTGATTAAGTCTTTATCAAGTTCTTGTTTGCAATGCATAACTTTTTACAATTTTCTCAGATAATGGAGCTTACTGTGCCTCATAACACCAAAACAAAGTAATGTTTTAAGCTACGTTTATCATATGGTCTAAAAATCCATAATGGCACCATTTAATTGCATTAGTAATATAGTATCTCGTGGGAATTAAATGGGTCCTATTAAACATAAATAAAAGGCATGAAATTTACTGATCAAAAGTGTTGATGTTAAATATGTTCAGGTATCTTATGACTGAGAAATACCATATAACCTGCTAATCGGTTACTTAAGACTACTGTTTATTTTCAGACCATAGTGAACTGTGAAATCTCACTGCCACTCCGACTAAAAAACATTGACTAGCCTGTACGGGGTGGGATTTATCCTTAATTTTTTCCTCACAGACAAACAGCACCCACCAGCTGGATTGAAAAATAATCCAATGGGTCTAGTAATGGGGACAATCATATGTCAACTATCACACCTCAACCAAATTCTACGCTACTGAACCACATCCCACAGTCCACAACATACAAATGTTGGAAACACAGGCATAAAACAGTACCACAAGACACACATCTGGAATGTTGAGTGAACTCGGCATTAATACCACCTAACTTTTAGCCAGAGGTAGTATCATGATTTCTAAATGGCAAAGGCCGAAGAAGACAATTTCTTTTCCATTAATCAATACCTGGGTGTAAAGAGCAAGCTATATCCTCTTCCATTGTTAGGTTATGTATCAAATCAGCAAGCCATATGCCCGATTTCTAACACATGGCCTATTCCCAGGGATATATATATATATAAATGCATGAGGCAGAAGCTGTCCGTTAAAGCTATAGAACCCAGTTTTAACTACAGGCTATATTCGTATCTTACATAGAGCTCAAAAGTTTGACACAGTTTCACAACTGCATTAACTTATCTAAATGACAGTCATGTGATGTTTTATAACCATTGAAATGTAAAATTCAACACTTTTAAAAACATCTGGTAAAAGGGACTTGACGGTTACAAATGTGATTACCAAATATATTTTTTATATATTTGTTTTTGTTTTTAACTCGTCCATAAATCAATTGATTATCCACATAGTTCAAGATATTCAAGGAAATAAAACCAGTATGACCCATGTGTCATAATGATTTCACGTGCACAATGAATGACTAACATCAGAATTTAATGCAGCTTCCCCAGTGTAAACGCTTTTCATAATGACGTTATTTCTGAAAATCACCTCATTTCGTTATCTTGACATGTTCCAAACTTATTAATATTAGTCGTAAAAATAATATTCTGGATAATGTGGATAATAAAGAAATTATTACACTTGTGCATGAATCATACTGATTTCATGAAACTTGTGTCAAGACTCATGTATTATTACCCCCACTTTTGCTTGGGTAATACAATAATCCTGACACTCATATAATCTCTATGTATACAAAATTTAATATAATGCATTAAAACTTGTGTTCTAAATGCAAGCTGCTACCAGATATAATAATTCAAATCAGAAAGTATTTTACCTATTGTAATTAATATGACAGTTCGAGAAAACAAACTTTTATTTTTAATTCTGAATATATCAATTTTAAGTTATGTATACAGGGTTCATAGCCTTAAAGACGAAACAAATTCAAAGCCTTTCAAAGACTTTTACCTGCCATTTTCAAAGACTTTCAAAAACTTTTACAAAGCAGTCAAAGACAACAGAATGCTAAAAAAAACACCTCAAATCAGTTAGTTTACGTTGCTGTCCATGGCAAGAAATTTAGCTTTTTTACATGCATCGTGACAGATTAAAGCTTGTAACTGTAAAATATCAAATGCATGCAGCTGTAAAAGATATTATAATTGCTTTGGCTATGATTTGTGAGAATTTAAGACTTTTATTATAATTCAAAGATTTTCAAAGATCTAAAGAACTTTTTTTTTCAAATTCAAAGACTTTCAAGGAATTTAAAGACCACTACAAAACCTGGTATATCTAAATTTAATTATCTAGATTGGTGCATTTCTTTTTATTTTAAAAAATCATGAAAAAAAAAAAATTCTGTGGATTTCTTTTTCCAGTTCTCAAGTAATTCTCGTTCAAACATATACCTCTTTTGACAATGATTTGTTTTAATAAAATATATCAAGTACAGTAAAAATCCATTGCAAAATTAGTCATTATTGTTATTTGTGATTTCTATTAGAATACAAAAGGGAATTGCAGAAAACTACTTTTCTGAGACCTGTATGATACACCATTTGAATTTTATTACAGTAAAGTAAACTTATAATAAACCTGCTTAGAATAAAATATTGGATAGAATGAACTGATTGCAAAGTCCTGTTTTATCTCCCAATACATTAATAACCATCATGTACAAATGTGTACACTGAACTACTACCATAACAAACTATCACGGTTCCTTTCGGTTCATTATAAGAGTACTTTATTGTGTGTAATTTGTAACATCAAGATTTTTAAAAACTCATTAGTCTCTAAATATTAAAATAGGTAAATTTTAGATTATAAACAACATATACCATACATGGTTTTTTCTCTCTTTTACACTAAATGAGACTGCAGGTAAGTTACTCGAGACTGTTCTCAGGAAATGAACCAGACTGCAATGTAGCTTCATGCCATAGCCTTTTGGTAACCCTAACACCACACATTCCAGGTGGACTATTTGCT